>JAUTXW010004962.1:0-92421 GCA_030620095.1 Kuschelorhynchus macadamiae | reverse complement strand
GTGTTATGTAGCTCTTCCTTTTTGACTAGTACGTATTGCTCAACATTATACTGGAGTTGCTAGAATACATCGCAGAGGCTTTTGAGGGGGGTTGGTATGTAAGCGCTACATGCTGTGACCTTTCGAAGGCATTCAATTGTGTTTCCCACAATATTTTGAGGGACAAACTGATGGCTTGTGGAGTTGATGGGGCTGGCTTGTGTATGCTTGGTGGCTATCTGAGAGGTCGCAGACAGATAACAGAGTATGCAAATAAGTCTAATGAGACTGAGCTAGGATATGGAGTGCCCCAGGGTTCTGTCCTGGGTCCACTGCTTTTCCTTGTCTACATCAACGACATTAATAATTCTGTCCCGGCTTCAAAAGTTTTGCTGTTTGCTGACGACACATCAATTGCTGAGTTAGATGTCTGCATGGAGAGTCTGAGTGATCGTATGAGGGCAAGAATTTGGATTTGAGATTGGTTTAGTGCCAACAGGCTGGCTATGAATAATAACAAGACGGAGAGTATGTTTTTTGGTTTGAGAGAGATTCAGTGTGACAATGTAGATGAAGTACGGTTTTTGAGTGTATATCTGGACCCCACACTGAGGTTCGATAAACATATTGAGCACACTGCTGGTCCACTCACCAGAAGCATCTTTTTGTTAAAAAAATCTTAAAAAAGTGCTATCTTGGCCTGTAGTCACTCAACACATGTGCAAAGAATATTTGCTTTGCAAAGAAGAGCCATAAGAACTATTGCTGATCTAGGTTATAGAGAGGATGTCAGACACGTTTTTAAACAAATAACAATAATGACGATACCCTGTAGATATATTTATGAAAGCCTTCTCTATTGCTACAGAAACAACACTCGGTTCAATCATAACCAAGATTTCCATCATTATCCGACCAGACAGGGTGATCTTCTAAGAATAGATTATCATAGGCTAGATAGGTCACGAATATCTTCCAATTACTTTGGACCAAGGTGCTTTAACATTTTACCCGACTACATTCGCAAAGTACCTGAAAATTGTTTTAAATGCAGGGTAAATGAGTTACTTATTCAAAACAGTTTTTACATCATATAAGAATATCTACAGTTTAATATCTGATAATTTTTTTTCTCTTCTTTCTGCGATCTTTCTGCTGAGAACTGTACAGCATAACACCCACCTTTGTTAATTGTTAGTGTTAGTCAAGACCCATGTTTTTAATTAAATTTGTAATGTCATATTTTTAGTATAGTTTGTTATATATAGACGTTTTTACCGCAGTTAATTTTACTTATATTATATTTGTTTAGCATGTATGACGTTTACATATTGATAGTTACATTTTAATGTTTTTATTAGTGTTTAATTTTTTACTTTTTGTTTTTTGATTCTGACCTTGGCAAGATTTTGTAAATTGTGGCTGTAATATATGAATTACTGATACTTTTTTGACGTTATTTGCGAATTCATACCATTTGGAATGTTTAGCATTCTGTAGTGTACGTTTCTGAAGGACCACTTGTCAGATATTGATAATATTATGGGTTTAGTTTTGTTGACATAGTTCACAATTACAAACGTCACTTCTCAGAATATGACATTTTCAGACTAAGCACTTTACAGCTAAAAGGCAGTTAACCGGATTGGTTTTGTGATGTTTTTTGGCCCATTTTTGTCTATGTAGTTGTGTAGTTTTATTATTATTCATGTATTATTTTCCTTCAATTGAAAATCTTTCTCCTTGTTGGTATTTTTTGTTTGCTGATCTGACATATTTTTCTTAGAGTTATTGACTCCATTATTTATTTATTTGACGTTATTTAGCATTCTGTAGTGTACGTTCCTGAAGGGCCACTGGTCCGATGCGTGTATCGGCAACGAAAACTAGAAAGGGAATCATTTCATTAGATTCAATTTCCATTGTGAATTTAATATATTATGATGTTGTTGATTAAGGTGGTCCAGAAAACATGAACGGTTTTCGGGTTTTTGGCTAGATATGAGTATTATTTGGTAAATTGAATATTTCAATTAATACAATCTTATTGAGCTAAACTTTTACAACCCTAGTGATTTTTTTTGTTTCAGAAAAACAACATTAATTAATTTTCTTTTTATTTTCAGGTGACACAATGTCATGTTTTGATTGTGAATTGATGCCAAGGCTTCAGCACATTAGGATTGGAGCAAAGGCCTTCAGAAAGTTTGAAATTCCTACCAGATTCACTGGACTGTGGAGGTAAGACTTTCGGTCATGTTGTCAAAAAAAAAAAAAAATAGTGTTTTAAAAATGTTGTCTTAGCAACAATTATTTTTCCTGGTTGTAGTAATAATTTAAAATATTCAACCCTGAAGATAAAGTTACTGCTGCTGAGTGTTGACAACATAATTTGAGTCATAGTTCTCCCATTGCTGGCTGTAGCATGGATTCATATTTTATACTGTACGAATCAGATAAATTAAGAGACATTGATGGTGCTAGGACTCTCAAGAAAACAAAGAAACAGCGCCGAGTAGATTAGACAATTAAAAAATCTAAATGTGAAAATGAAAGTCTTCACTACAGCGTTGCACCCCAGGAGAGTAATTTTTGAGAGCTCGCAGAAAAGATGTACATATTTTTAAATTACCAAAAATGAAATCTGGCAACTGCAGAGCTCAAACGCAAAATTTATATCTGAAATTCTAAAATACGTTTGTTCTAAGAATTCGTATTTATAAAAAAATTATAACAGAAAAGGCAACAGCACTTTCTTGGATCATATTTGTATAGAGTTTGTTTAGAATCCGAGTCTTTTTGTTTCAAATGGTAGACCACACTCATTTTTTAAGAGTTACGTTGTCTTGATTCCTTTGATTTTGCATAATTTTAAATGGTAGCTATCTGCAATCGTTTTCAAATGTAAATTAAATATTAATTATAAAGCTTCGGTCTTATATAGTAGTCATCTATGGTGATGTGTCAAATCTCTCCCTGGTTACCTGTCAAAATATTGGGTTATTGGCAACAAGCAGCGGATTAGATTTTGAACATCTTCCACCATTGCTGCTCCCTGTAAACCATTTTTGCCCATGACCATTGCTTTTGTTGTTGGTTTGACTAGAATCTACTAGTTACCATTTTTATTACACCGAATTAAAATGTGCTTGGACCAACTGGAGCAGTTGCAGTGTGGGAATTAATTCAATTAATAAAAAAGGGGCTTCTTTCTCTTCTGATAAAGATAGATAACACAGGGTAACAAAATGAAAACAAAAATTTGGTGCCGGAAATCTAACATCTGATTTTAGATGTTTTTAATGTGCTGATTCCAAAAATGCCACCAGATTTTTTTCTATCAGCTCTAGTTTTTGAGATACAGGTTACTAGTTAATTGATATTTTTTTCTGATAAAGGACGACAAATAAAGAGATAAATATGTACTTAATCGTCAAAATATAAATTTCCGAGAATCTAATTAACCAAATGGATACCTGGAGTTGTCCCTGACCCAATGTTCCTATACTAGGAACTACTCAATCCTCTTAATTACTTTTATACTTGTAATTGCCTATGACCCGATCCTTCTATACCTGCTTGGCTGTACTCGATTTAGTATATTACTGAGTTTTCCCAAGTAAAGTTGTGCTATCATTTTGTGAAAATTTTGGTCGTTTTGTAAATAATGAAACAATGGCATCCACAAGCAGACGTACCTGTTTTTGTTTTTTGTTATGTATGTGGTGAATACACTTTGAAAGAGAGCAGAAAAACGATTTCTGATTTTGTGAAAAGAGCTTATCTTGCCTATTTTGGCGTTCATTTAGGAGATCAAGTAAAATCTTGGGCCCCAGATTTCATATGTAAAACATGTGTTGAACATTTGTAACAGCGGACAACTGGAAAGAGGAAGTGCCTAAAGTTTGGTGTACCAATGGTTTGGAGAGAACCGCGAAACCATCATGACGACTGCTATTTTTGTCTCGTTAATATTAAAGGCATAAATAGAAACAATAGACACAAATGGCCATATCCTGATCTAGATTCTACAGGAAGGCCTGTAGCGCATTCGGAAGAAATACCCGTTCCATCATTCAGCAGTCTACCCGAACTGACAGAATATGATACAGAAACATCAGCTTCTGACGAAGTTCAAAGAATTCAAAACGACAGCGAATTTGAAGCAGATTTAGCAACTCCGCAGTGTTTCAATAGTTCAATAGGAGTAGTTCTTCTTGATTGAAACGATCTTATAAGAGACCTGAGTCTCTCAAAGGAATCGCTGAATTACTTGCATCCAGATTAAACGAAAAAAATCTACTTTGTCCAGGTACTAATATTACATTTTATCGTAAAAGAGATAAGGATCTGCTGCCTTTTTTCGCTCAGGAAAATGACTCGTTATTCTGTAACAATATAAAAGGGCTCTTAGAAAAAATTGGTTTTGCCTGAATACACTCCAGATGATTGGCGCCTTTTTATTGACAGTTCAAAACGTAGTTTAAAATGTGTTCTTTTACGCAACGGTAACAAATATGGCTCAATTCCTACTGGTCATTCTACTACCATGAAGGAAGAATATGAAACAATTGCATTAGTTTTGAGAAAAATTAAATATGAAGAACATCAGTGGGCAATTTGTGTTGATTTAAAAATGGTTAACTTCCTCCTTGGATAGCAGAGTGGTTATACAAAATATGCTTGTTCTCGGGGCCTTTGTATTTGTCACGTAAATTTCCTGGCATTAGCACAGGAAAACTTAAAGCTGGTATATTTGATGGTCCTCAAATAAGGCAACTTGTTAAAAATCCACAATTCACCACATCAATGAACGAGACTGAATCTAATGCTTGGTGTTCATTTGTTCAAGTAGTACAAAATTTTCATGGCAATCATAAAGCAGAGAATTACGTAGGATTAGTGGAAACTATGCTTTCAAATTTTAATATTCTCGGCTGTAACATGAGTATAAAAGTTCACTACCTCCAGAGTCACCTAGATCGTTTTCCAGAAAACTTAGGTGATTGTAGTGAAGAACAGGGGGAAAGATTCCATCGGAATATTAAAACTATCAAGGACGATGGAAGATCGATTACTGGAGCCTTCAGCGAGAATGCCCTAGTAAACTCCATTCTAGAAAGTCATATGAAAGAAATTTTTTATGTGATTAGTGACTAATGTAATTATGTAAATTAAGTTTTTGCAATAAATACTTAAATTCATGTGTCTTTGTTTTTTTTAACTGGCAATAGCAATATTATATATTATAACAGCTATAACGTAAAATATATATACTGTTTAAAAAAAAAAACTAGATCTGATAGACAAAATCTGAGAACTTTTTTACTTTCTGCATCCAAAAATTACCCAGGAACAGTTAAAAAATCGCAGGCACCAAAATGCGTGTTGGCCTGTGTATAGCCCAGCATCTAATAAATACCGAATTTATAAATTTTTGCAAAAAAATATAATCAAACTACTGGATTGGATACATTTTTCTACAATTTCTTGGGATAAAATGACTTTAAAAATTCTGTGCATGTTTCCATAAATAAAAATATTTTAGATCAAAATACAAGAGTTCTAATCACACTACACCACAACTTGTTACGTTCTGGACGCGCGTTTCGCTAACCAAGTTAGCATATCAGCAGATGATATAAACTAAAGTAACTTATCCTAACCTAGACGATTTATAGGTAAATTTGGTAAAAATGTGGTAAGAAAGCACTAAATAAAGACAGAGGGCCTATTCCCTATAGTCCCCTCTATTGTTACTTGACAACAATGCAGTCGAGTGCAACCAAGTGTGACCAAATTTACCTGTATAATTAGTCTCGGTTAGGATAAGTTACTTTAGTTTATATCATTTACTAACTGATTAGCGAAACGCGCGTCCAGAACGTAACAAGTTGCGGTGTAGTGTGGTTAGAGCTCTTGTATTTTGATCTATCTTCCACCACAGGTTCCAGTATTAGGACCAAAAATATGTTGTTGAAAATCTGTGGGAGGAGTCCATTATCTCCTAGTCCAAAGACAATTATATGACGCAATTTATCAAATAGGTGGTTAAATATTAATATTTTCGACAAAATGAGGGTATGTGTTAAAAATGTAAATAAAACTTATCAAGATGCACTTTACAACCAACTTTTCAGAAAAGGAAAAGGAAAAGAAATTGATCTCGAAAAAAAAAGAGCTGAAAGTGCAGTTTATCATTTAGAAAACAAAAAGAAAAAAAAGCTAATTTTTTGTGAAACTCATGAAGCCGTAAACAAAATTTTCATAGCCTTCTTCGTTTATGAGATACAGGGCGAAATAGAAAATTTTGCATTTTGGGACCCCCCTCGTATCTCGGTTATCCTTTAACTTAACGCAAAGGGAAAAATTGCAGTTTTTTACGCTGGATCCAGTGGTGTAGTCATATTTTTCATTTGAGCTGTTTTTTAGATATGACCCAAAGTTGTGTTTTTTTAAATGGGACACCCTGTATATTTGTCTAGATATTGATTTGTCCTTTTAAAAGCTTCTCAAAAATATATAATAGTATGGGTCTATTTTAATAAACAACAACAAAAATCCTAATTTTTATAATTATCATCCCAAATTTTGCAGTAGGCCATGCAAAACAATGCTGCCTTTTATTTAAAGTCGTTAACAATATCTACATCCTAACAATAAATCAAAATTAATATGTAATTAAATCTATTTATCAATATATGTACTGATAATTTCGCACCAAAAAAGTACCACCTACCTAGATTTATGTAACACAAGAACAAAACAGTAATAAATTATTATGTAACAAGCCTTTCAGCAAAAATCAACTGTCGTATAAGAACTACAGTAACCAAGGAAATCAAAAGAACTGTTCAAACTGATTTCCATTTTGTTCTATGCATGCTTCGCACAATTTTCGTATTTGTTTTAGGGAATTAAGCAAAATAACGGGATGATTTTGTAAATAGCGAAAATTTTCTCTTATTGCATTTCCTAAATCTTGGACATTGTCATAGTGGTCTTTGTAAATTCTGTTTTCCAGATATCCCCATAGAAAGAAATCTAAAATCGACAAATCTGGGGACCTAGGGGGCCATCTTATAGGTCTATTTGTTCTGATCCATTGATTGGTAAAATTATTGTCCAGAAATAATCTCGTCATTCCAGAATTGTGTGCAGGAGCACCGTCCTGTTGAAAATAAATTTCGTTAATTTGCGCTAGAGGAACATCGTCAAGTAATTCAGGTATAGCTGCCTCTAAAATTTCTGTATAGCGATTGGCTGTTAGATTTCCCTCAAATATATAAAATTTTATATGTGTTCCTAATATGAAGCAGGACACATTTAGACCAAACCTGCCCTGCTGTCTTCTGGGAAATATTTGGTGTTGATTTTCCTGGGACCAGAATCTACTATTGTGCCTATTGAGTATACCAGAATTACTGAAATGTGCTTCATCTGACCATATAACCTTCCTTTCAAAATCTCTAATCATATCGCATCTTTCTCGAAACCAATTGCAGAAGACTACCCGACGCTCTGCATCCCCTGGCTGTAAGTGCTGCACGAGCCTAAATTTGTATGGGTGGTATTTGTGCTTTTTTAGAATTTCTTGAACTCTAGTTTTTGGAATCCCTATGATCTTTTCACTGGCCCTACAAGAGTTTGTAGGGTAAGCTTCTGCATTAGCCAAAACCGTAATTTCCTCAGCCTCCCGATTTTCTTTATTATATGTTTTCGTACGAGGTTTGATAAATGATCCGTGATTAAGTAAATTCTTTGTTATCCGATAAAAAGTGGATATATTAGGTTGCCTCCTTTCTGGATATCTAAATAAAAATTAAGCAATAGTATTTCAACATACCTAAAAATTAACTATTTACCTGTTAAAATACATCTCAGAAGCAGCTTCAACATTTTCATTACTTAATATAAAACAAGCTAACATATTGTACTTTTCATAACGTTCGAAAGTTTGGTTTTCTTCCATAATAATACAAATATATTTTTACACAATAAATAAATACAAAAAAACTAGCGCTATATTTTATATACGCGTACAAAATTGGGAAATGTCATTTGCTACCAAGAAAACAAAAGAAAACGGCATCGTTTTGCATGGCCTACTGCAAATTTTGGGATGATAATTATAAATATTAGGATTTTTGTTGTTGTTTATTAAAATAGACCCATACTATTATATATTTTTGAGAAGCTTTTAAATGGACAAATCAATTTCTGGACAAATATACAGGGTGTCCCATTTAAAAAAACACAACTTTGGGTCATATCTAAAAAATAACAACTCAAATGAAAAATATGACTACGCCACTGGATCCAGCGTAAAAAACTGCATAAGCAGCAATTTTTCCCTTTGCGTTAAGTTAAAGGATAACCGAGATACGAGGGGGGGTGCCAAAATGCTAAATTTTCTATTTCGCCCTGTATCTCATAAACGAAGAAGGCTATGAAAATTTTGTTTACGGCTTCATGAGTTTCACAAAAACTTAGCTTAGGTTCGTGAAAACCGCAAAGTTCTATCTTAAAAAATAAGCGAGATACCCTGCTTTTGCAACCAAATCCGGACACCCTGTACAGTTTAAGGGTCCTCATTGTATTCTATTTTTAGGTACATGGCGAACATGTACGAACTGGAAGCCTTCAGGCAGAGCTGTCCCGCGGACCAAGACATCATCAGTCACATCAAGAACCAGCTGGGCCTTCAACAACCGCCAGAATAGAACTGGAAACGCCGATCTACACGACTTCCATTCCTATCTTAGACTCGTAAAGATATTTTCGTTTCATATTCTAGATTTCTTTTAAGTTTAATTTAATATAACGATCAAAGTTCGGTAGGTTATACTCGATATATATTTTTAGTGTCTTCAGACACATACTTTCAACGCATAAAGGTAAGGTTTTGAAATGATACTTTGCAATCAAGTAATCCATATGAGGCCCTATGCACAGGCAAAACATCGACCTTTATGCCGTTTATGTTCGCTTAGTTTCTCGTGTGAATTATCATACCCCAGTATTCAGAGCCTAGGATTTGCATTGTATATTTAATAAAACAAAGGTTATGCAACCAAGAGTTCAGGAATCTGTGCTGTGATTGCTGGAAGCCGTGACATAGAGGGCGTATAGATCGCGAGCTTGTCTGTGTGTAGCGCCACGTGATGTCCATTGATTTGCCAGTCTTTGTTGGAATTCAGGCCAATTGATTTGACTATAAGTTAGAAAAAAATTCAATTAAGTATAACCTACAGAAATGAGGGTCAGTATTAACAGCAAAACATTTTCTAAAAATAAGTGCTGGCCCTAAAACGAGAGTTCAAAAGTTGACATTCTGTCATGAATTGGTCTCTCCTCACTTAAGTTAACTTTTATGGTTCACAGTTTTAATTAACAAGTTAAAAATGAACTATAATATTTAGACTGTGGCACCACTTGGAGAAGTTTAATGAGTAAAATATTGTGTGGCTAAAGTTAATTTTTGAATCCTCAGGGGTAAGCAATTGTTAACAAAAATATATGGCAAACAAAAGGCTGGTCCTGCTTTGTTTTTTGTCATTGGTATATTCTTACGTAAACGTTTACCTTTTTACCTCAATGACTTTCTGTACATTTCATATTGCTAAAAGCACATATTTCCTGATACATATAACAAAATCGTGTGTCAGCCACCTTCACAAGTAAGTACATGCCACCTTCAATCCTTCCTCTTGAGGTTATCAACAAAAATCTTGTTTGCCATTGTTTGATTTAGTTAATTTGGTCCTCTGGTACATTTAATATGCCTGTCTAATGGATTTCAGAAAAACTCTGTAGGGTTTAAGTCCGGTCTTGGATCAGTTCGTAATTCAAATAAGTTTTTTGCATTGCCATAAAGCACAAAAATAATGTTCCAGCAACAAGACTGACAAGTACTTTCACTATATTTTAAATTAACACAGTGTAATAATTAAATATTAGTGTTTATAGTTGTATGTTATTATATTAATCGCACTCCATGTAGGATACAGTATTGAGTGTGGTATGCAATCTAAATCCTTTGAAAGCTCGCAAATCGATAGAAAGGCACAAATTTTATTTGTTCTAAACAAGAAACTCTTGGAAAAGCACAAACTGGGAGTTAGAAAAAGCCCCGAATGACCTTAAAGTTTGATGTATGCTTGGAGAACATGAACTTGCTTTTCATGGTTATAGTGACATCGAAACTTCATCAAATAGATAAAACGATGGCATGTTTGATATGGTTTTACTACTTAATAAAATTTTAAGAACTCGGAATGATATCCAGAATGATTTTCTGTTACCATTACAAATAAGTACATGCCACCTCCAGTCCTGCTTCTTGAGGTTATCAAAAAAATCTTGTTTGCGTTGGTTGTTAAAAGCTTCTAGCTAATTTGGTCCTCTGGTACGTTTAATACATCTATCTAACGGATTTCAGGAAAACTCCGTAGGGTTTAAATCCGGTCTTGCGTCTGTTCGTAATTCAAATAACTTTTCAATTATTGAACAAGCTATGCTGTAAAATTAATCAAGAAATAGAAAATGTAAATCTCAGATGTTTCTTGGATTTTTAAAAATGTTTCTAATCGTCATTATTATCATGGCTGGAATTGGTAACCAGAAAGAAAGAAAATTCCATGGATACAACAAAGGACACTGACCCTCAATATCATTTAACAAAATCGTATATGTCAGCTACCTGTACAAATAAGTACATGCCACCTCCAGTCCTGCTTCTTGAGGTTATCAAAAAATTCTTGTTTGCATTGGTTGTTAAAAGCTTCTAGCTAATTTGGTCCTCTGGTACGTTTAGTACATCTATCTAATGGATTTCAGGAAAACTCCATAGGGTTTAAATCCAGTCCTTGGTCAGTTCGTAATTTAAAAAACTTTTGAAATATGCTCTAAACTTAATCAAGAAATAGAAAATGTAAATCCCAGATGTAACAAAAATCAGAAAATGCTTTCTTCGATTTTTAAAAATGTTTCTGAACGTTATTATCATCATGGCTGGAATTGTTAACTAGAAAGAAAGAAAATTCCATGGATACAACAAAGGACACTGATCCTCAACATCATTTAACAAAATCGTGTATGTTAGCTACCTTTACAAATAAGTGCATGCCGACTCCAGTCCTGCTTCTTGAGGTTTGCATTGTTTGTTAAAAGCTTTTAGCTAATTTGGTACTCTGGTATATTTAATACATCTCTTTAACAGATTTCAAAAAAACTCCATAGGGTTTAAATCCACTCTTGCGTCAGTTGGTAATTCAAATAATGTTTGAGTTAGTGAACAAGCTATGCTATAAAATTAATCAAGAAATAGGAAATGTAAATCTCAAATGTATTAAAAATCAGAAAATGCTTTCTTGGATTTTTAAAAACGTTTCTGATCATCATTATCATCATGGCTGGAATTGTTAACCAGAGAGAAAGAAAATTCCATGGATACAACAAAGGACACTGACCCTCAACATCATTTAACAAAATCGTGTATGTCAGCTACCTTTACAAATAAGTACATGCCGACTCCAGTCCTGCTTCTTGAGGTTATCAAAAAATTCTTGTTTGCATTGTTTGTTAAAAGCTTTTAGCTAATTTGGTACTCTGGTACATTTAATACATCTATTTAAAAACTCCATAGGGTTTAAATCCAGTCTTGCGTCAGTTCGTAATTCAAATAACTTTTGAATTATAGAACAAGCTATGCTATAAAATTAATCAAGAAATAGAAAATGTAAATCTCAGAGGGAACAAAAATCAGAAAATGCTTTCTTGGATTTTTAAAAATGTTTCTGATCGTCATTATCATCATGGCTGGAATTGTTAACCAGAAAGAAAGAAGATTCCATGGATACAACAAAGGACACTGACCCTCAACATCATTTAACAAAATCGTGTATGTCAGCTACCTTTACAAATAAGTACATGCCGACTCCAGTCCTGCTTCTTGAAGTTATCAAAAAATCTTGTTTGCCTTTGTTTGATAAAAGCTTCTAGCTAATTTGGTCCCTCTGGTACATTTAATATACAAGCTATAACAAAGATTACATATTACAAGTAATAGTTAAAATTTACATAAACTTATTACTAGAGCATTCTACATGAAAAAACGTCAGAACTTCACAGTCGTGGACTTGTTTGAAAATTGAGGAACTCGTTAAAGTTGTAGAAGCAAGATTCATATAAAAATTCTTTTAAAAGTGTTTTAAATCTACCGGCAGTTGGTGCTTCTATCAGTTTGTGGGGTAGTCGGTTGTATATCTGGATACAGGCATAGTGTGGAGATCTTTCAAAATGGGCCGTACAATGATTTGGCACAGCCAATCCTTCTCTGGTTCTTGTGGAATATGAATGAAAATCACCGTTTTGTGTAAATTTTGTCTTGTTCTCATAGACATGCACAGCACACTTTAGTATATATATTGATGTCAACGTTGTTGTACCCTAAAAGTATGCCTGCATGATTCCTGTGGATGGAGTCCACAAATAAGCCTCACTACTCTCTTCTGTGAGATAAATACTCTATTAATGTTCACTGCTCTTCCCCACAACAAGATATTATAAGAAAGATGGGGGTAGACAAGAGCATAGTAGGAAGTCCTAAGGTGCGTCAGGTGGACTATTTGTTTGAGTTTCAGAAGAGCATAGTATGCCCCATTTAATGACTGGCAGACTTGATTTATTTGTGGTTCCCAGGAGAATCTTGAGTCTAAGAATGTACCCAAGAATTTAACCTCACCAGCTGCCGCATCAAAGATAACCCTGGGATTATTCCTGTGAAAATGGACAGTTACTGTTTTTTGTGTATTTAAAATTAACTGGTTTGTAGAACACCAGGCTTTCATGTTTTCACAGACTTCTCTAATTTTCAGTAATGTGTCATCCTCATTTTTTCCAGAAATTGCAGCTGAAGTATCATCAGCAAATTTAATAGTCACCCCCGGAAGATTCAAGTCATTTACAAAAATTAAAAAGATCAATGGAGCCAACACTGATCCTTGAGGTGTACCTATATTTATGTTGTGTTCCTCAGAGATGGAGTTGTTTGCTTTTACTAGCAACTTGCGCTCACACAAAAATGATTTTATAAGCGAGAGCGCTTGTCCCCTTATGCCGATATTATATAGTTTGCTTTCGATGAACTGAAAATTAAGTGTGTCGAATGCCTTGGATAGATCAAAAAAAAGCCCAACCACTATTCGGTTAGCTTCAAGCTCTCTGTGAATGAACTCGGTAAGTTCCAGAGCTGCAGTCTCCGTAGATCTTTCAGGTCGGAATTCATGTTGATCATCGTCAATTAATTTGAAGTGATTCAAGAATTCCATAAGTCTGTTGTATAGAGCTCTCTCAAATATTTTAGAAAAGACAGTAAGCAATGCTACAGGCCTATAGTTGTCTATATTTGTTTCATTTCCCTTCTTATATACAGGTATTACAGTAGCCATTTTTAGTGCCTAGGGGAACACTCCATTTGTGAATGCGGTATTTATTAATTTGGTTAATGGCTTCTTAATTTCATTCCTTATGTATTTTATGACCTTTGTTGGAAAACCGTCAACTCCAACTGATTTCTTGTTCTTTAGTTTCAAGATTATGCTTTCGACCTCTTCTTCTGTCACTGGCTGTAGGAACATTGAATATTGCATTATTTTAGTCAATGTTGGGGTGGTGGATAGATTTTTTCCGAAGTGTTCTTTGAGCTTTTCATTGGCGATTGTAGCAAAATATCTCCCAAAACTGTTCGCCACTTCCTTACTGTCGGTTATTATTTGCTTGTCGATAACAAGGCTAATTGGTTTTGTTTGTTTTTTCCTGCCAAGTTCAGTGTTGACGATATCCCAAATTTGCTTAGACTTGTTTTCAGAATTTTCGATTTTGTTTTGATTGTAATTTGCCTTTCGTTGCTTTAAACATTTTCTGTAGTCTTTCTTTTTTTGCTTGTAATGATCTAGGATATCATTGTTTCTGGTTCGCTTAGCCAGATCGTATAAATCTTTCAGGTCTTGTTTCTTTTTCTTTATTTCGTCAGTTATCCAGTTAGAAATGAGTAAAATGGGTTTGATTCTTCTCTTTGGACAGGCTAAATCAAAGTACCATAGAATGGTCTGTAAAAAATTTTGAAACAAGTTGCCGTCACTGCTCATCAATACTTCATCCCAGTTGCTGTTTGCTGTAAAATTAATCAAGAAATAGAAAATGTAAATCTCAGATGTAACAAAAATCAGAAAATGCTTTCTTGGATTTTTAAAAACGTTTCTGATCGTTATTATCATCATGGCTGGAATTGTTAACCAGAGAGAAAGAAAATTCCATGGATACAACAAAGGACACTGACTCTCAACATCATTTAACAAAATCGTGTATGTCAGCTACCTTTACAAATAAGTACATGCCGACTCCAGTCCTGCTTCTTGAGGTTATCAAAAAATTCTTGTTTGCATTGTTTGTTAAAAGCTTTTAGCTAATTTAGTACTCTGGTACATTTAATACATCTATTTAAAAACTCCATAGGGTTTAAATCCAGTCTTGCGTCAGTTCGTAATTCAAATAACTTTTGAATTATAGAACAAGCTATGCTATAAAATTAATCAAGAAATAGAAAATGTAAATCTTAGAGGGAACAAAAATCAGAAAATGCTTTCTTGGATTTTTAAAAATGTTTCTGATCGTCATTATCATCATGGCTGGAATTGTTAACCAGAAAGAAAGAAGATTCCATGGATACAACAAAGGACACTGACCCTCAACATCATTTAACAAAATCGTGTATGTCAGCTACCTTTACAAATAAGTACATGCCGACTCCAGTCCTGCTTCTTGAGGTTATCAAAAAATTCTTGTTTGCATTGTTTGTTTAAAGCTTTTAGCTTTAGAGGACCAAACTCTGGTACATTTAATACATCTATTTAACAGATTTCAAAAAACCTCCATAGGGTTTAAATCCAGTCTTGCGTCAGTTGGTAATTCAAATAACTTTTGAGTTATTTAACAAGCTATGCTATAAAATTAACCAAGAAATAGGAAATGTAAATCTCAGATGTAATAAAAATCAGAAAATGCTTTCTTGGATTTTTAAAAATGTTTTAAAAAAGCTTTTAGCTAATTTGGTCCTATAGTACATTTAATACATCTATCTAACGGAGAAAAACTCCGTAGGGTTTAAATCCGGTCTTTGGTCAGTTCGTAATTTAAATAACTTTCTTTGCATGTACTTTCAAATTTTTTTAAAATTAACACAGTGTTAGTTAAATATTAGTGTTCATAGTCGATGATGATTCTCCCTTCTGTATTAATCTCACTCCATGTAGGATACAATGAAATTATAAGGCAAACCCAAACTCCATAGAAAAATGTCTTATTGTACAGTATTGATTGTGATATGCAATCTAAAGCCTTTGAAAGATCACATGACATCTTCCTTCTCAAAAAAATCTGGACAATAGTGAATTTGCTGATTTAAATCATTTAAGCAAATCAATAGAAATGCACAAATCTTACATTTTGATTACTGTTGTCACAAATAGCCTGTACTGTGATTATTTTTTAAGAAATGGAAATTGTTTGGCTGACCAAAGTTTATGAGAGCTTCTCGATTATTAAAAGTTATTTCAGGGGGTTTGCAAATATTAGGGAAATAAGGGGATACTGCATTGAAAAAATCGTGTAAGTGCAAAAAGTGTATTCTAAAGTTGTCAAAATTGTTAAACTTCTCCAAAAGCCCATGCTATTCAATTTGGCAATTCTTTTGTTTGCATTTTTTTTTGTGAAAACCATTTATATAACTTCCTTGTAGGTAGAAAAGTAAAAGCGCGTGCTATTTATTATACACCAAACTTTTTGATACATAACGATTGTGATCTATTATCGCAGAGCTAAAATAATTTTATATATTATACATTTTTTTTGCTGTATATATATTGAGTAAACTGTTTTCTTTCCAGTGAAAAAAAAACCAAAATGTACAAGAGAATTTATCTTTTTATTTTCGCGTGTAAGCTGCTATAATGTTTCTAAAGAAAAAAAGTTACTTAAAAGTTAAGTTTTCGTAAGTATTTTTACTGTAATAACAGTATATTTGCTACGTTTAAGGTATATATATATTTCGTTATTTGTATTTTTATGTATTTATAACTTGGGCGACTTCGGTGTCGCTTTGTAATAAATTATACTGCGTTTTATTCTTGACATTAAAATCAGTATAGACTATAAAAAAAAAAGACCTTGTATGCTGTCTAAATTAATATCCTTATAAAGCAACTAGTGAAGTTGCAGAAAGGTTTATTGCAGAGCAGCACCCAATGTCGTTCACTATAATAAATAAAATTTCAGAAGAAAATTAATGTGTTAGATTTTTAACCCACAAGACCACCGTCCCCTTTAAAAGCCAAGTTAAATAATTCTAGTGCATGTAACTTTGGTTATTCAAATGCAGATGGCACTATGTTTATCTGTTTAGGAACAATATTATTCAGCTAATATTAGCACCATATATTAGACTAGCGGGTACCCACGACTTCGTTCGCGTATATGACTATAATGAAATGGATGTAAAGAGGTACTTAAATCGCCTCATTTAAATACCTCTTTATAAACCACGTTTCTACTTAAGGATTGCACTTGAGCTTTGTTAATTGTCATTGCGAGACAAAGCTTTAAAGGAAACTGTACACATTTAAACTAAAATGGATAGTCTGACGGAATTAAAGGGATATGTGGTATAAAAACTGATTCTCACAGCCCAGGGCCAGAAATAATAGTAGATTCTATTACGTTGTTTTGTAACGTTTTGACCTGTAGCCCAGTTCCATTACACAATTTTGGTGGTTTTAAATTTCAAATAAGCATCACTGGTGCCCCCACTTTTAAAGTTAACTCATGAGGAGGGATTCCTGAAGGGTTTAGAGAGTGTAGGAACTCGACATGATAATTAACCACATTTTCTTGGTCTCTAACTACATCTATTGAGTATTGAGATTTATTTCATCTGCTGTGCTATTTTTTTGGAATGAATATAGCTCGTTCTTTAAACCAAGAAGCTGTTTATTTTGACAACTTTCTAGTCTGCAATAAACATTCAAGGGGTAGTTTCGCCCCCTTGGAAACTGAGTTTCGAAGAATCTCTTCTTATCAAACCTCGGCACTCTAAAATCAAGAGGAAGATCGCAAAAATTAATCGATTACCCGATTTTTTCAAAAACTCTGAATTTATAAAAATATGTAATAAAATAAGAAGCACGTCTTCAAGTGTTTTTCCGAATAACTAATTATTTTTAAATAAAAAATAATACTAAAAAGGTGGTTTCAGCCCCTTGGAAACCCTATCTCGCTTTTTAAAATATGTAAAAAAACAAAATATAAAGCATATTATGTTTCAGTCAACTAACGGCCGATTGCATAAAGCCCAATTAAAGTTTAGAGTGTTTAACGGAATGTCAAATTTGACAGCGAGTTCTTAGATTTCTATAAGCAACTTGTCAAATCTGAAAGTTCAGTTAAATATTCTAAACATCAATTAAGTTTTGTGCAACCGGCTCTAAGTCTTTTATAATTAGTATCGATTTTCAAGCAAAATAAGTGGAAATTGTTGTTTTATTCAGTTAAATTTTTTCAGTGTGAGAGATGGAAAATTGTAGATTTTTTTTCAAATAAGGAACTCCAACGAACTGTCAGTTGAACGTCACCGATCAGCTATTTTCTGATATTAATAAAACATTACTTAGACACTTTTAACGTATTTATTGAATACTTGGAAGCCGAAATTACAAACAGTGAAAAGTGTTACAACATCTTTATGCAAACTCCAAAACATTACACTAACTTTACCTTCACTTATATTGAAAAGACATGCTTGAAAAATAATTTAAAAAAATAACATGTGTCGCCATCTACAAACTAAACATAAAACAAGGAACTTAATTTGATTTTAGCGTTCTGTAAGATACAGAGTAGGATTCTATAACAGGTATTTATAATAGGAAAGTAGATTTATATTTTCGACAGCCGCAAGTGGTATATTTGTTATATACGTTGTTGTTTACTGTTTGTGGATGCATTGAATAGACTTATAATATTAACAGGTCCGACTTTGTAGTTATTCCATTAATTGGGTGATATTACAATGGATTCAGATGGCAAATTCAAATGTTGCAAAAATAAAAATTTTGAAAATTTTGTATGCATTAGCTGTTATGGAATTTTTCATCCAAGTTGTCTAGATAGACGAAATACTTTTAAGAAATTGGGTGGACACAAGATATACTGCAATAAAAAATGTGAACAAAAATATCTAGATCAGTCTTGTCCTGCATCCATTGATACTAAACTAACGTCATTACATAGACCTACGGCTTGCAAAGTACGGTTGATTTTCCTACTAGAGGTAATGCATGTCTGGACAATATCTTTACTAATATAGAATGTGATAGTTCATTTCCACAACATTTTTCCTTGTGTGGTTTGTCGGATCACATTGGTATCGTTTTCGAATTCATAAGTATCTGTGAGAGCAAAAGCAAGACAAGAATAAAGCATAGGCCAATTACAGATGAAGGATTATTTCTCTTATACAACCGTATCGAGGCGGTAAGTTGGGATTTTGTTGATGACCCAAGGGTAAGTGTGGAGGTAAGGTTCCAGAATTTTGTGGAGGTTATCACTGACACAGTTGAACAGTGCTTTCCTTTAAAATCAAAATTGGTTGGTGCTGGACAAGAACCACTTCAGGTAAATTGGTTCAACAAAGAGCTTAGGGCTATGAGAGAGAGACTGCATACCTTAGTCTCATTCAGTAAATGCCATCCTCATCTGATTACCAAAGCGGACGTTAATGCTTACAAATATAAATACCGTGATGAAATTTGTAAAGCAAAAAAAATGGCATACGATGTTTACATAGGTGGCTCTGTAAATCGACCAGCTGCTATGTGGGACGTTATTCGAAGTAAACAATCTTCATCAACCTCTACAATGTCTCAAATGCTTAATGCTCAAACCCTTAACAACTTTTTTACTAGCACGGCTGAAAAAATCATAGGAGAGCTTCCAGCATCGGATAAGACCTTTCAAAATTATTTGTTGGGGCCCTCACCACCTGAGGAATTTCACTTTAAGCCGACAACTTACAACATTGTTAGACAAAAACTTTCAGATCTGAAAAATTCAAAGAGCAAGGACTGTTATAATCTTAATACAAAAATTATTAAAACTCTCAAAAATATTATAGTGTACCCATTGACCAAACTTATCAACTATTGTATTATCAATGGCATTTTTCCAGCTGTTCTAAAGGAGGCAAAAGTAATCCCAATTTTTAAGAACAAAGGCTCTACTGATGATCCTAACAACTACCGTCCAATATCACTATTGCCAATTTTCTCAAAGACCTTTGAATCTATCTTTTCTTGCAGAATCAGTTTGGCTTCCGAAACAGAAGATCTACAACCCTTGCCATAAACACTCTTACCGAATGGGTAGCAGAAGCAATGGAGGAAGAGTCATGTGTCTATGCTTCATTCTATGACTTGACCAAGGCCTTTGACTGTGTGTCACATGATATTCTACTACAAAAACTAGCCTTTTACCGCTTTACTGATGGTAGTATTTCCTTGGTACGGTCATATCTTTCTGGACGCACACAGTATGTCACATATGGACATGCCAATTCTCAGAGGCAGTTAGTTAGGCATGGCGTACCACAGGGGTCAGTTTTGGGACCTCTGCTGTTCCTACTATATATCAATGACCTTGCTAATTTTCAGAGTGATCCTAACCTGATATTATTTGCAGATGATACGACCAACACCATAAAATACATTTCCAATGATGACCTAAAGGACATGATCAATGACACACAGGAAAATTTGGCCAACTGGTTCTTGGCAAATCGGCTGAGTATGAACCAGTCAAAAACTCAAAATTTAAATTTCTCTCTTCGTCTGGGCAACCCGGATGTTCCCTGTGATCCTCATGTGAAATTTCTTGGGGTGTTTCTGGATCCCAAACTCACCTGGGAGGAACATATCAAACAGCTTTGCCAGGGATTGTCAAGGAAGGTTTATTTGATTCAGATGCTCTCGAGGAATGTATCTATCTCCACACTGCTGTTAGCTTACCATGGATACTTTGCATCACACATGTCCTATTCAATTTTAAATTGGGGGCACAGTTCTCATACTAACAAGGTTTTTAAACTTCAGCGTAGATGTATACGTGTCATGGCTGGTCTGAAGTGGCGTGACTGTTGCAGGCAGAATTTTAGAGATCTAAAAATACTTACTCTTCCCTCTATTTATATACTAAACTGCCTTAACTATATCAAGTTGAACACCAGTCATTTTGCAGCTCACTCTGATATTCATGGTTACAACACTCGCAATTGTCATAACATAATCACTAATTTTCATAGACTTGCCCGCACCAGAAGAGGTACAGACTACTATTGTGTAAAGTTTTATAATGTGCTTCCTGAGCACATAAAGAGTCTAGACAACAAACAATTTAGCTGTAAAATTAAAAATTATCTTATCAAAAAATCATTTTATTCTTATGAGGATTATTTCAACAATGATTTTGGTGACTTTATGTAACAGTTTAAACATTTTAAAATTTAATTTTCTTGTAAAATGTATCTTATTTGTATGTTTGTAATTTTAAATATGTAATGGTTTTCTTTTTAAACTTATTTTTTATTGTGTATATTTGTAATTTTAAACATGTAATGGTTTTCCTTTTAAACTTATTTTTTTATTGTGACATGTAAAAGCACATTTGTGTAAGTTTTACTAATAAAAACTATCTATCTATCTACATAGTGAACTTCAGGAAAAAGAGGCGTTATTGGAAAATCTGCAGGATGAAAAACATGAACTTATCACAGGTTTTTCAGAAGAAATAAAACAACTTCAATCAGAAATCAAGGCTAAGGACAATTTTATAAAAAGAGAAAAAAAGAAGTCTCAAAGTTTTCAGGATGATGCTATTGAGATTGAACAAAACTTTGAAAAAAAGATTGCAGAGCAAAGGGATCAGGTTCTAAACCTAAATAAGCGTATATCTCAGATTTCGGGTAATAATATTAAACTTCAAAAGGATAACATGATACTTGGCGCCGATTTAAAAAAATTACAGGAAAATTTTGATGATCTTATGAAAACGAATAGGGATATGATAGAAACAATAAGAACACTAGAAAAGGACAATTGCTGGTATGGTAATGAAATTTGCAGGATACGTGGTGACTTAAATAAGTGTAACGAATTGTCAAGTCGGATGGATTTAAGACAAGTTTGTATATCTGGTTGTGCTGATTTAAGGAAGCTA
This sequence comes from Kuschelorhynchus macadamiae, assembly GCA_030620095.1. Taxonomy (NCBI): domain Eukaryota; kingdom Metazoa; phylum Arthropoda; class Insecta; order Coleoptera; family Curculionidae; genus Kuschelorhynchus; species Kuschelorhynchus macadamiae. Next base: position 71,118 of record JAUTXW010004962.1, on the reverse strand, counting down.
ATGATATTGTGTGATCAACAAGGCCGAAATATTGACAAGTTAATCAATCGTAGAACAGGAGTGTTTAAAACTGAAAGTGTGATTAAGCCAGGCGCTCAATTTTCATCTATTATTGAAAATATTGAAGTGCTGACAAGAAACTACACCAACATTGACACTGTTCTGATTATTGCAGGTTTGAATGACTTTAAAAATTTTAATATTCCCTCTGTACACTTGATAGTCGATAAGCTATCTTTATGTAAACACACAAACATTTTAATCAGCTCTGTACCTTTTGGCAAATTTGATGAAGGTTCTGAAAATTGTATATTTAAATTTAATTCTAAACTTAAAAAGTGTCTTAAAAACTGCTCTAACGTTAAACTATTGGAAAGTAATATAAATAATTCATTAGTAAATAAATCTATGTTAGCAGGTAGGATAATTGACGAAATTTGTGAAACAAACAACACCTGCCCAGTAAATCGTAATTTTGGTACCTATGACATACCTCAAAAGCCACTTTCAACTGGTTCAAAACCTGATAGCCTACCTTTACCATGTTCAGTGTCGGTTGATTTTTTAGTGAACAACAATCATCCGAAGAGTCCACCATAGTTAACAAAACTAATAACAACAAAGTGTCTGTGATGTTATTGAACATACAATGTATTAGAAATAAGACTGACGAATTACAATTACTTTTAGAAAGTCTTGATTATCCAGACCTTGTTTTAATTACAGAGCACTGGCTTGGGCCAGGGGAATTAGTGCATTTGCCTAAATATTCTATAATTGCCTCCTACTGTAGATCAAGGATGTTGCATGGTGGTACACTTATACTTATTGAAGAATCATTTAAGAATAAAACCAACTTTCATGTAATTAATAACTATGATTATCTCATAACTGATCAAGTTTTTGAATTTAGTCTAATCACGTCCAGTAGTTGTAATATTTATTTTTTATGTATATATCGAGCACCATCAGGTAATATTATTGAATTTTTAAAGAGGCTTGATTTTTTGTTGAGTCAAATTCCTCACAAAAGTCAGGTCTTTTTGGGTGGTGACCTGAATGTTGATTTCTTGGTCAGTAGTAATAATTCTTTACAATTAATTGATCTGTTTAACTGTTATGAGTTGAAAATGCAGGTACACTTTCCCACTCGCTTAAGTCTGTGCTCACAAACATTACTAGACTATATTTGCTCAAATTTTAATGTACTTTGTCAGGTTGTGAATGCTGGTTTGTCTGATCATGAGGCTGTGTTGTGCCATTTTGTACACAAAGCCACTGACACATCTAAAGGTAAAACTTCTAAAAGATATGGTCTTCTGCTGACAGGGAATAATTATAGAAAATTTTCACATCTATGCTCAGCCTATCACTGGAACAGTATTCTTCAAATAGAAAATCCTCTTGAGGCTTATCATGCTAAAATCGTTGAAATATTTAATATGTCTTTTCCTGTAGTAAACATCAAACATAAAGTTAAACAACCTTGGATCACTAAAGGATTGAAAGTCTCATCTAAAAACATGAGATGTCTTCACATGTTAAGAAAATATTTTTTGAACAACACTGCTTTTATTAGTCATTTTAATAGATACAGAAACATCTATCGAAAAACCATTAAAGTTGTTAAACAACTTTACTACTATAATCGAGTTAATACCGCAGGAAATAAACAAAGGGAAATCTGGAATATAGTTAATGAGCTGCGAGGCAAGAAATCTGGTCATTTGATTAACACTAATTTAAGGGCAGATGAATTGAATCATTTTTATTGTACTATTGCACAACAATTGAGTAGTAATCTTACTGAGGACTCCATCGACCCCTTATCCTTTCTCAAGCATGTGTCTGTACCTCAGACATTCTATTTTACACCTGTTAGTCAAAATTAGTTGAGAGCCATTCTTCAAGACATAAAACATAAAAACTCCTCAGGTTGGGATGAAATTTCAATCAAAATTTTCCAGAACATCCCCAACTCTGCATTGGAAACTCTTGCAGATGCTATCAATTTGAGTATTCAAAATGGAACTTTCCCTTCTCTCCTCAAAATGGCCACTGTCATTCCTTTATTCAAGGACAAAGACCTACCCTCTAATTTTAGGCCAATTTCTTTGCTACCTACACTCAGCAAGATTGTGGAAAAAGCAGTAAAAACTAGAATGCTTGCTTTTTTGGATAAACACAAACTGCTTTCCGATGCACAGTTTGGTTTTCGGTTCTCCAGAAACACTGATGATGCTATTTTTCATTTTATGGAAGAATTGTATCTGTGTCTCAATGAGGGAGAGGTGGCCTCGGCAGTGTTCTGTGATTTGACGAAGGCCTTTGACTGTGTCTGTCACAGGAAACTACTGAGGAATCTTGAACTGTATGGTTTTAGGGGCGCATTTTTGGAGTGGCTTACATCATACCTTAGTGACCGTCATCAGAATGTCCGTTTTCAGGGGGAACTGTCATCTAAACTTGGGATAACCGCGGGTGTGCCTCAAGGATCTGTTCTTGGACCGCTTTTGTTTTTGATATATGTTAATGACCTGCCTTCCTTCATTCGCCACGGACAGTGCACCTCATTTGCCGATGATACCACAATTTTATGGCATCACAAGAATCCCGACATTCTAAATGATATGGTGAGGTCTGACCTGCGTAACATACAAGAATGGTGCAAAGCGAATCATCTGTCATTTAACGTGGCAAAAACCAACATTTTAAATTTTAAATGCCACATAAATGAAATTTTGTTTGATGGTCAGACTATGAAAAACATGACAGAAAACAAATTCTTAGGGTTGTTTATAGACAATAAATTGAAATTTGAGGTACATATTAATAACTTGTACAAAACATTGAGTTCTGGATGTTATGCCGTTCGTACAGTCAGAAATGAATTAAACGAAACAGTGGCAAGGAATGTCTATTTTTCAGTTATCGAGGCACATTTAAGATACGGAATATGTTTTTGGGGCTCTTGCTGCAATAACTTATTTCGGTCGATTTTCGTCCTGCAGAAGCGTTCTATAAGATACTTGTACTGCATGAAACCTCGTGATTCATGTAGGCCTGTATTTAAATCAAAAAAAATTCTGACTTTAGCAGGTCTGTTTATATTGGAGTCAGTATGCCTGATGCACAAAAAGTATTTGGACAGAATTCATACCTTGTCTTTGGTGGGCACCCGCAGCTCTTTCAATATTGGTCTACCTATAGCTTCTTCAGCTCTAACTAAAAATTCTATTTTTTATACCTCGAAATAGATGTTTAATAACCTCCCAGTCAGTATTCGAAGCATCAGTAATTACAGATTGTTTAGAATTAGGGTTAAGAATCTAATGATCTCTGAGGCTTTTTATAGTGTTGAAGAATTTCTGTCTAAGAATTTTAATTAATGCTTCTTATGATATGTGTATATTTTCTACTAATAATTATACTTTAGGACTTGCATATGTTAAGTGTATTAAGTATGTTATTTTAGTTTTTTTTTTTTTTTTTTTTTTTTTACTTGTTGGACAGGATATAGTATGGATGAATCTGTTTATTGAATTTTTAATCTTGTGTATTATGTTGTTATATATTATGACTGATAATCATTGTTGCAATGTGATGTGATATATTTTTTTTTTCTTTTTTTAGTTTTTTTTTATGTTTTGTGCAGTTTTATACTAATTTTGTATAATTATTTTCTTTTATTGAGGAATTTGACTTTGGGCTTTTTTGCAGTGATTTAATCATACTTGTCTCAAATTCTTTCTTGCCCAGTCATTTATTTATTATTTTGATTGTTAACATATTTATTTTTATAGCTTTGTCATTGAGTACTTTTTACTTTAGACAATAAAGCATATTTTGACTTTGACTTTGCGATATTAGGGGGACATGCGGGCAGGCCAAATATATTTTCTAACTCATTTAATATTAACATAAAAAGGTTTTTAAGGTATTTATGATGATGTGAAAGGTGAATTTACTTGGTAATAATATACCTACAAGGGGTGTACGTATATTATTACCTACCTATATGTATATTATTAATATATTATATAGGATTTTTTTATTGATTATTGTTTGACCAAAACACAATTATTGTTGAAAGTTGGTCCATGTTCAATTACCATTTTAGGTGGACTTAAAATGGTTCCAAGTCAAACGATATACAGGGTAGGTCATAAAATATAAAAATTTCAAAAGAGTAAAGTAGGTACCCTTATTTCGAAAGATATGGCAAAATGTTATTAAAAAAATTGGTTAAGAATTACAAGTTATGCCCGAATACCAAAGCATGGCCTTCTAGGCTTTTTTTTGAAAACGATAAGACTTTTGTGTTTTTTGCATTTAACAAAAACACGCTTATAATTTAGTCAAAATCAAATCAATCTGGCACAATTTTTGTTGTTCAAATTCAAGCATATTTTAAAATTTAATTTAGATTTTTAAAATTTTGAAAACAAATTTTTAATGAGTGTTTTACCTCAACAACTAACAAATTAAAAAAACTCTAATTCAAAGTACAAAATCTTAGTAATTGTTATTATTTATTATCCCATATGCATATGTTGCACACTTAAGTGACCACAATGCATACCTTATATCTGATAATATAATATATATTATAATCTTTATGTAAAATATAATTAGTAAAATATTTATACACAATAATTATTATATCAAGGTTCGTAGTCGTCATGGAAACATAAGCATTTTGTAAGAACAAATCTGTCTTCACATTAGGAAGGTTATTATTTACGAATATGTATTGCATTTTTAATAAAGAACAAGTAGTTATGCATAATAATAATTAATAAATTTATCAAGAATACATCAAGGTGTGCCTAGATTGCTCGTCATGGTGATGATGGATGTTAAAAAGACGTTTTCATTAACTATTAATTATCGTTTGTCGTTAAAAAGATAATTCAAATATGTCTGTAAATAATAGTAGTAATAATAGATAGATAATAGATTTGCGGGAAATGAACCGAGATGCGTTAATCGGCTTCATTTACTTGCCAGAACTGGACAGGACGGGGTTCAAGCAAGAAATAATTGCTTTTCTGGCGAAAATAACACAATATGGTGAACGAGTTTTAAATCAATCAGCACCAGCGGAGAATTTTTAATTCTGAAGAATAAAATATCCAATTTATACCATATTTAACAATAAAATAAAATATTATTTTAAAAAATTATTATATTTTTTTTTTGGTTTACTTTAGGTACAATTTTTTAAACCTCAAAATATTTAAATAAGTTAATTATTATCTTGCTTTTCACGCCTGCATTTTTTTAACCTTTAATAAAGGACCTTGTGTACAAATATAAAAAACAAATATTTTATTTTTAAAATATGTAATTGAAAATATAATAATTTGTTAAGTAACGTGATATATCTATACATGAACTATTATTATATATAAGCCGATTTGTACTAAAATGCTTTTTTAACTTAATAAAAAGTAATTTTACAAGTAACAAAATACATAGATGGATTTACGAAAAAGTGTGATGCCTAAAAAGATTTGTTTGCAAAAGACAAAAATTCGGTTTAAAGATCATAACTCAAGGGGACTAAATTAACTTCTAATACAAATTAAATTTAAAAAAGAAGAGATTTCAAAACAACAATTAAAACAAGTTTAAGGAATGAGTAAATATACGCCAAAAAAATAGCACAAACAAATAAGCACTCGTAAATATCTGCTAGACTATAAGTAGGTTCTCACATAAGTAACCATTGTTACTGGTACTATAAACGTAAAAAAGTCTTGACAAAATGTAAAATGTCTCACTCGCTGTCGAAGTTCTCAGATAAAGAATCGATATCTCCTGAGTTGGGAACAAAGCTAGAAGGTTGGATGTTGGAAAGAAGGACTTGGTTGGATATGTTTGTTAATTTTCTTTTGGGCATAGAGCTAATGTCAGAAATTACAGGATGAGATGATAGTAGCAGTACATATAACAGATCTTCTATGTTGTCTTTTCTTTCTTTTATGTCGCGCCTCCAAAGCTTCTTCACGTAATTGACCTAAAAGCAACTTCTACTTTATTGTCTGTCAAGAAAATATCAGTAAATATAACAACGTATACAAATTATTAGTTGCGTAACATATAAGATAGGTATTAAATTACTTGCCAATTGGACGTATAAAGAAATCCATAACATCGGCTCTATGAATGAAGATTTTGTGGACACTTGCTGGCATTTTATACCATCCATATATTTTTTTGAAAAAACGACGAAGAGTGTTCCCATCTTTTGTGTTACCGATGCCTTGCTTTACAATGTCACCCAAAAGACCCATCTCCGATCTAAGTTTTTTTATTACACAGTCTTTTCTCCTTTGAAAAATCTCTTTATTTTCGACGCCTTGGATTCTCCAGGTTTTCAAGTCTAACCTATATGAGATATGTAGAATACATTCAAAAAATCTTATATTTGCGTGTAATATCGAAAGTCCATATTGAAACGTATTATTGATGAGCATCTTTAGCATCTTGTCCAAGTTGTTCATATCTTTTGGCGTAGCTTTACATATGTAGCACGTTTGGGATGACATATTATTTGATAAATTATTGGTTATTTTTCTATCTATCCATAGTTTTCGTTAATATATGATGTACTAAGACTACATTTCCGTGACTGTTAATTCGGGTCAGGATTAAGGATGAAATTTGATTCTCTATGTATTGGTCTTGAAGAACTACATCACGATTCTCTTTTATGAATTCTATTTTTATTGGTATACAATAACGAATAGAAGAACAACGGGGATCCTGCTACATTACTATGTTTGATTTACTTTTCATCTGTAGAGGTACTATAGAGGTCAATAATAAATCTGAATCCGAATTTTGATTCAAGAATTTTTGGTTATACATTGAGTGACAGGAACTCCCATCGAAGCCCCATTTATAAATGAGTTCAAGAGACAAAAACTTTGTATCAAGGAAAGCAAATAAGCATAATAACTGTCTAGTTACCATTTTATGATGATATAGCTGACTTTTCATGTTTTCAATTTTGGGACTAATGTCCCCGTAAATATCAATTATAAACCACTGTGCACCGTAGGACAAACAAATCGAATTTTTACACAGTGTATGGGACATTTGTTATTTATTTTCATTTTTTTTTACCTTAAAATGTCTTCTTTTTATTGTATTGCGAATTCTGGAAGTAGAGGGATAAGAGACAATGTTACTTTTATTTTTTATTTCAAAAATTTTCAATTTTAGATATGAAAAATGATTGAATGAACTTTCGCCAATGCGACTAAAGTGGATTACTGCAATAAGGAGAGGATTTACGTGATACTAAATTAAATTAAGCCCAAGTGTGTGCAAAACATTTCATATTAATTATTTATTAAAAAACTAAAATGAATCTAGCTAATTAACAATTATTATGATTCTCAATCAAAGATATTTCTAATCTTTGTTTGAAAAAGTTATATTACATTTTGTACCTTTACATATTTCAATTCTGTATTATTTTTTTGTTTTACCAATATTAACGAGACTTAAATAATTAGCAGAATATACAGGGTTATTCACGCAACCCGTTCATTAAAAGTTTTTGATGATGCCATTTAGATAAAAATTTCAAATTTTGGGATTAAGGTAAGGTCAAGGGGTACTTCTTTTTTGAAAAATTTTCAACTTCCTGTCACTTCCGGTTTAACCGGAAGTTGGTATCAACTTGCTTATTTTAAATGGAACACCCTGTATTTTATGATATTTTTGGATTCTACAGAGAATTTTAATGCTATTTTATGTAGCATGTCCTATACCTACCTAGGTTCAAGCGTTCTTAAGATACTTGACCTTGAACCAAAAATGAGCCTTCGGGGTACCAAATTTAAAAATCTCATATTTCTGTAAGTTTTGAAGATATAATCTTCATATTTTGCAGACGATCGGTAAATAATCTTAGGTTTCTATTTTTTTTATTAAATTTGTCTATTTTTATACAGGGTGTCCTAAATTCAGCGGCAAACATTCACATTTTCAAAGTCGCCAAAGTCCGTTTCTTTAAATCGGACTCCCTATAACTTTATGCACTATCAAATGTAGAATTTCATTTTCTATCGAACTGTATTAAGGTTCCCCATACCTATTCGTAACCATTTTCGAAATAATCAGGTTTTTATTAAACTATCATATGTATTTGCTAAGATAGTAAGCCATGGAAAAACAATTGTTGTGCTTTTCTATTCAACATGACAGCTGATTTGAAACTTTTAAATTAAAATAAAATAAAACTCAAAAGCTGATATTCTCAATTTATTTTATATTCAAAATATTGGAGAGAACGTGCCATGTTTTTAATGAAAAACATCCTCATTTATCGCCAATGAACAAGAGAAAATTGAAGAGGATTGAAACGAAATTTTTTCGTTTCGGAAAACTTAAAGTTATAAAAAAAGTAATAAATTGTTTACATTATTTTTAACTTGTTTTAGTGAACTTAAAAATTATAGCAATCTAACAATCAACAATAAATAAATAAAATAATAAAATTGAACTATAACAAATGTTCTATATGCTGTCCGCTCATTTGAAGACACGTTTCAATTCTTCTTTGTACAGTTGCTGTGGCCCGTTGAATTTATCCGTTTTCTAATTCGGCAAAGCTGTTCGTATCCTGTCCAGTAAATCTTGTTGGTTATTTACTGGGGAAGCATAGACTTTACCTTCGATAAATCCCCATAAATAAAAGTTTAGGGGTGTTAAATCAGGCGATCGCGGGGGCCATCTCCAAGGGCCATTGGGACCAATCCAGCGATCTTCAAAAATTCGAGATAATTGGAGATAAACTGCAGCGGAATTATGTGCTGGTGCCCCACCTAATTGATACCACTAATTTTGCAGCTCACCAATAGGAATTTCTTCTATAAATTCAGAAACCGTCCCTCGTAGAATTTCCAAATACTTATCACTGTTTAAATTGTCTTCATAAATACAGTACCGCACCTGATCATTTAATACTATACCGAAAACATTGAGGCTAAACCTCTCTTGAGAACGCGTTTCGCGTAAAGCATGCAGATTTTCTGCTGCCCAGAAATGTTCGTTTCTTCTATTTGTTATTCCTTCTCTAGAAAATTTCGCTTCATCGGTCCAAAAAATTTTTGAAAGGAATTGAGGGTCCTCTTGAACTTTCAAAAACATGAATTCGCAAAATTCTACTCGTCGGACGTCATCACCAGGTCTCAAGGCTTGCACGTTTTGGAAGGAATATAAGGGTGCATATGATGTTCGCTCAAGATTCTTTGGACAGATGAAGAAGAAATTCCCAAATTGTTTTCTGCAGCCGGTATTGAACTTTGCGGGTTTGCGTGGAAATAAGCTAATGTGTTTATTACGTTATCCTCGGCATTTGTCACTGGTTTCGGAACATTCTTTGTAACTTTAACCTTGCCAAAACGCAAAAAGTTCGTTTCAATCCTCTTGAATTTTGACTTGTTCATTGACGGCAAATCAGAGTGGCGTTCATTAAACACACGACACGTTCTCTCCAAAATTTTATAACATTCTCCATGAATATAAAATAGATTGAGAATATCAGCGTTTGAGTATTCTTCCATTTCGATTTAGAAGATTTAATTTATCACTGACAGCTTTCGATAAATAACACATACTAATCATCTGTCATATTGGATATTGGATCTCAATTGTTTTTCCATGGCTCACCATTGGAACATGTAAACATTTAAGCATTTAAAGAAACGGATTTTGGCGGCTTTGAGAATGTGAATGTTTGCCGCTGAATTTAGGACACCCTGTATAAAAATAGACAAATTCGATAAAAAAAATAGAAACCTAAGGTTATTTACCGATCGACTTCAAAATATGAAGATTATATCTTCAAAACTTACAAAAATATGAGATTTTAAAATTTGGTACCCCGAAGGCTCATTTTCGGTTCAAGGTCAAATATCTTAAGAACGCTTGAACCTAGCTATAGGACATGCTACATAAAATAGCATTAAAATTCCATTTTCTAGTTCCAGTATTCCATTTAAAATAAGCAAGTTGAAAATATTTCAAAAAAGAAGTACCCCTTGAAAGGTCAAGGAGATTTGGGATTAAGGTAAGGACCTTAATCCCAAAATTTGAAATTTTTATCTAAATGGCATCATCAAAGATTTTTAATGAACGGGTTGCCTGAATAACCCTGTATATGTACCATCTTAAAAGAGATTTTTTAAATTATTTTTTTTTGCTTGAAAAAGTAAGATAAACCTGCTTAAAAGACTGCTATTTCTTAAATTCATTATACGAGAAATTCATATTTTTTTACATTCTATCTTAAACTTACGAATTCATTGTAAGCGGAATTTTATTACCTCTTTTAGGAACTAAATAATGTTTAAATAGATTGATATTATCCTAAGACGAGTGTGGTAGCTGTGGTCTACAGTTTTTAGAGATTTTTTCTATGTATAAATGAAGCTACAATAACCATATACAGAGCTATTACTTACTTAAAACTAAGATTTACCAATAGTGTCTCTCAGCAAAACCTATGACCGAATGAAGAAAGATCTTGTTATGCATTCAGGTTGGAAGTTCTTAAAGTTATTAAATTATGAACTGTGGAAATTTCAGACTCAGGATTACAATAAAGGTATATACTTTTTATTTTCTAAATTTTAGTTTCTCAATAACTTCTTAGAAAATAGGACAGGAACAAAATGTACCAATTTTTTTTAGGTGTAATCCTGTCCTTTAGTGTAAATATACACCTAATTATTTTTTTCTAGACATAAGTAAGTTTAAGGCTAGTAAAGGCTAAAGGTTTCATTACATAACTTTTTCTTCTTATAATATCCACTCTGAAAATGCTATATATTTATTCACTCTGGCATGCATGGTAATTTATTTAAATAAAAAATGTTTATTTTATTAATATATATACTTTATTTATAAAAAATAATATATGTACTGGGTGCAGAACAAACTATTACACACAGATTGCACTAAGTTTAACTTGGATATACTTAATTTAAATTGAACCATTAGGTAACTAACAATGTCCATATTTGTCACTGGAGGAAAGTCTTTTGGATCTACACTAGAAAATGATCTAATTTTCAATTATAAAAATATTTTGTTTCCACCGCTCGGTGACTTCGACGTTCTCACTTCGAAGCTTCAAAAAGTATTCATAAACGTACAAGAATAAAGGTTGTGCTAGGGGCCCCACAGAGAAAATTCGTTTATGACCTCATAAAGTAATCCTAAAACCAGCTCCAAATATGAAGTTTTAATACATTTGAATACAAATTAGGGATAACGGCATATTTTGTCCATAAACGTGCTAGGGTAAAGGGTGATCTAAAGGCCTTACACAGGAAATTCGTTTGACAGCATGAAGTAATCCTAAAACCAGCTCCAAATATGAAGTTTTAATAAATTTGAATAAACATTAGCAGTGGAAGCATGTTTTTTCGTTAAACATACAAGAGTAAAGGGTAATTTAGGGGCCTCATAGAGGAAATTCTTTTATGAGAGCATAAAGTAATCCTAAAACCAGTGCCTAATATAAAGTTTTAATAAATTTGAATAAAAATCAGCTGTGACAGCATGTTTTGTCCTTAAAACAAATTTAAAGTGTGATTTAGAAGCCTCACAGAGGCAATTCGTTTATGACAACATAAAGTAATTCTAAAACCAGCTCCAAATATGATGTTTTTCCCTTAAATGTACAGAGTGTCTCGTTTTTGTTGTTTTTATGGGGTTTCTCTCTTATTAGTGAAGATAGAGACCCAAACAAAATTTTCATAGCCCCCTTCGTTTTTAAGAGACAGTGTCAAATTGAAAATATTGCATTTTTGGGCCCTATTCGTATTTCGGTTGTTGTTTAACTTATCGAAGAGGTAAAAACTGGCTCTAATACAGTTTTTCACGTAAAATCCAGTGGCGTAGTCAGATTTTTTATGTGAGCTGTCATTTTTGAGATAGAACAGAAACTTGTAATTTTTTAAATGAGACATCCCGTATATTTTTATTTTATATTATTCAGTTCACAATTAACTTCTCGAAAATATATAATAGTATATACTTTTCTATTCGAATCGTCCAGTAATTTGCATTTTTTTAGAGATAGACCCAGTTTTTGGTAGTAGGCTGGGATTGCTTACAAAACCCATGAATTTTTCAGGTATATTTTATTTATAGTAACAAGATTTTTTTTTAAATTCTACAATAAATTATTACCTTGTTTATACTATTTTACAAGAAATGTTAAAATTTTAGCAATTTAATAATTTAGTAATTATAATGTAAAAAGTAAGTAGATTTGTAATAACTATCATAGCATCATTTATCTTACATTGATATAATTTTAGCCTGTTGCCTTGAAGAAGGTTCAAAATCTGACCGAACACTTGGTTTTATAATAAAAAGAATTATTATTACCCTGTTTTTCGCTGCTAAACCCGTGAATCCATCAATCTTGAAAAGTATTATTAATTGAATAAAATGAACATGTTAATAATTCTACCTCTAATACCTCTAAACAACGACTAACAACTACAACAGCAACAAAAACTAATCCTGCCACTAAAGATTACTAAAATAAACAGAAAACTAAATCTATACCCTAAAGATATTGCTCGAAATGATGTCCATTTTGCCTTACACAAAGCCTACATAATTTCAGTATTCTTCTTAAGGCACTGAAAATACTAACCGGTCGTTGTTGCATTTCATTGAATGCCCTTCTTGTGGCGTTTATTAAATCGGCTAAGGTGTCATGTATTGTCTTATTTAATTTGTTTTTTGAACTACCCCACAGGAAGTTATCCAAAACCCCAACATTCTGATGGATTGTTCTGCAAGAACTTGAAGGATCTACATCAATGGACCCCAGAAAATTAACTACGTCTTCCTCATTATAGGTTTTGCTTCACGGCTTATTGAAAGATCCGAAATCAACTAGATTTCTTTTCATTCTAAGAAATATAATATCACAAGGTTGTCTTCGTTCTGGATGAAAGAAACTAAATCTATATATATATATATATATATATATATATATATATATATATATATATATATCAGATTGTTGAGTTCTTATCAAAACTCGATACTGTTTTATCTCTAATTCCATCTTGCAGTAAACTGATTATCTCTGGAGACTTTAACATTAACTTTGAAGATAAAACTTCAATAAGCACTATTCTCCTATCAAACCTACTGACATCATATGGCTTGGTAATGCATGTTAACTCTCCAACTCGCTTGACCAAACACAAAATTTGTGTCATATTGCAATAAGTAACGTAATGTATACCGTAAAGTCATCAAAACAGCCAAAGATCTTCACTTCAGCAACAGACTTGAGGCTGCCAAAAATCGTCAAAGGGAAAGTTGGGCTATCATTAACGATCTATCCAACAAACCTAGCTGCAAAGAGTGTGAAATTGACATAGAGCCTAACTTATTTAATACTTATTACTGCAGTATTGCTGGCAAACTTACCCAGAATTTAAATTCTTCTGTGGATCCACTTTCTTACTTTAATGGATTCTCTGTGCCTGGATCTATTTCTTTGAAACCGATCTTGTTGAGGTCAAAAGCTGCTTGCACGATATTAAAAACAAAAGGTCATGTGGTGATCAAATTCAAATTCAAAACATGCTTTATTGTCAGAAGTAAAACTCATTGACAAAGCTGAGAAACAAAATACAATTTTAAAAGCACAACAAATTATTTGCCTAAAAAAATACAATAACACAAAATAACATACAAGAAGCAAGCTTTTAGTTGGTTCATAATAAATTTCCAAAAAGAAAAGAAAAAAAACAAACACTCAAATAATTAAGCACCCAAATATAAATAATTATAATTATATGAAAAAACTAAATGTCAATTAACATAAATGTAAAAATGAACTAATACAAACGTAAATAAATAAATAAATAAATAAAGTAAAAATAAACAATACATAAATTTATCAAGAAATAAAATTGTAAATATGTTAAAATACATCAGAAAATTAAAATAAAAAAAATTTTTTGAAGATTTAATAATAGAATCAATTAAAATGTTTTTGGAAAAACTCTGACACACTATAAAAGGGCTTATCAATTAAAAATAATTTAAGTTTGTTTTTAAAAAGGCGTTCACTCTGTATCTGCCTGATGCTCGCTGGCAAATGATTAAAAATGGCTTTGCTATTATCTATTACAAATTTTTTTGCTTGAGCTGAGTGTGGAATAGGCAGTGGAATACTGTTGGAATGATAAGAAACTCTTTCTAGGGAGGAATGAGTGAGGATGAAATATTTGCTGGAGTGCTTTTGGAGTTGCCAGACTGTGCATTGGAGGCTCTGGCAACAGCTTTTAACGATTCTTGGACCAGAGGAGAATTCCCAACGTTTTTGAAGTCAGCTGTGGTTATTCCATTACACAAGGGGGGTGAACTGACTGAACCGTCAAACTTTCGCCCCATTTCCTTGCTCTCAACTCTTTCAAAGGCCTTCGAAAAAGTTATTAAAAGGAGAGTATGGAACTATTTGGAATCTTTCAACTTAATTACTCCAAAGCAGCATGGGTTTCAGAGCTCTAAGGGAACTCACGATGCCATTTTTGCTTTCTAGAAACTGTTTATTTTTGTCTGAATAGGAGTGAGTCGGGGACAGCGGTATTCTGTGATCTGTCAAAAGCCTTTGACTGCGTTGATCACAGAGTATTGCTGCTAAAACTTGAGCGTTACAGTTTTAGAGGTAACGCTCTGGCCTGGTTCAAGTCCTACCTCTCTGGTCGCAGTCAATCAGTTGTTGTTTCTGGTGTGCAATCAACATGCTGCCACATCGACTGTGGCGTTCCACAGAGATCGGTACTTGGACCTGTCCTTTTTTTGTTGTATATAAATGATCTTGTACATGTTCAAATTTCTGGCGATTTTACTATCTTTGCGACCGATACCTCCATTGTACTATGGTGTGACGCGAACCGACTTTCCTTTAATGTAGGAAAGACAAATGTGGTTGTATTTAGTTGTGACATGCAGGGTATAAGTGTGGACGACGATCCCCTTAGGGAGGAGGGGGTTTTAAAATTTTTGAGGGTTTTCATAGATGGTGATCTTCGCTTTGAAGATCATATTTTAAAGTTGAGTGGGAGACTTGTGTCAATTATGTATTATTTTGCCCTTGATTTTTTATTGTATTTAATTATATAACTCAAGTATTGTTACTACCTTTTGTTACAAATGTTAGTTTTATTATGTACTTTAACAGGTCTTTTGCTTTTTGAGTGTTTTTTTCCTTTTCTTTATTATATTTTTATTACTAGACAGATCTATGAATTGTACACTTTAACATAGATATTTACCTATATATGGTTTTACTTCTATGTTAGTTTTTTTTTACTTGCTATTAAACAAAGGAAAAGGAAAGAAAAAAAAACATTAGCTTTAACATGCTTTGTCGACCGAAATTTGTATTCTTGACAATAAAGTACATTTTGATTGATTGATTGATTGATACCTATGTTTAAAACGCCAACAGCTTCATAAAGATGTATTTATTGTAAAATACGACAAATGCTAAGCCTACCTTAACAAATACAGTTCGGAAGCCTCGGTAATATCTTTGTTAGATTGTGC
The DNA here is from genome assembly GCA_030620095.1 of Kuschelorhynchus macadamiae. Lineage (NCBI taxonomy): Eukaryota > Metazoa > Arthropoda > Insecta > Coleoptera > Curculionidae > Kuschelorhynchus > Kuschelorhynchus macadamiae. The sequence goes on along the minus strand of JAUTXW010004962.1, from coordinate 55,503 downwards.
AAAGCAGAGCAACATCAATTTTTCTTCATTAGAAAACGTGTGGTTTCTAGCCACTTTTTATTATAAAATTTAAAATAATTGTTGCAGTTAGCTAATCTTGACTTGAGTGATTTTGGCTCTATTCCTACTGAAATAATTTGCCAGCCCATTCTGTCAGCGTCCAGGATTTGGTCTGACTCTAAATCATGTCCTGGACGTCCTTTGATGTTCCAAGTTATACTTTTCTTTGATACTTGTGTGGGTCTTTAGGTGACTGTAGGCGTTTCTTTTTGAGTTCTGTGTGTGGTTCTATGTAGGTTTCTTCTTTCTTCTTGACAGTGAGTTGACTGTTAGTAATAGACTTTCACAACAGAGGATTGACAATTATGGGATATGTATCACCCACGGGAATAGGTTATATGATTATTTAGTTAGTCATGGCATCGCAGAACGGATAGAGTCAGCATTGTGGCCGTACTTTCTGAAAACAATATTTGAAAGCTAAATAGTATTTGTCTGATTATTTTGTGACAGAGAGTCATGTGCATGCTCTTTTTTGGTAATTAGCAGAGTCTGAAAATACAACAAAGTCTTTAATGTCTGTAAAGTTAGATTTGTGAGTATAGTAGCAATATTCATAAATGTAGGATGTCCCTTTTTTGTAGTTCCTGGTATACATTTGTATTGGGTACCATCATTCCATACCAGGATCCTTTTTTGTTAAGTGTTGACTTCCAGTATTGAACATGTTCTTTTTTTAATATTTTTATTTATATTTAATATATAATTTTTATCTAGCTGTATGTCCTTAACTATATTTAACATTCTGCCTATGTTAGCCAATTTGTCTGCAGTATCGTTTCCTGTGATTCCTGAGTGAGCTGGAATCCAGGCTATTTTAATGTTACTATTGTTTTCATTAGCATCTATCAGTAATTGTTTTGTAGTAAGGGTTATGTGGTCATTATTAGGGTTGATATAGTTTCTATTAAGTTTCTGTAATGCACTTTGGAAATCTATCAATATTAGGACGTCTTAGATTTTTTTTTGACAGATTATATAATTCCTTCATCGATAGCAACCATGTTTAACCGAATATATGTCAAGTTCGTTAGGGAGTCTTGTTGATAAGTTCTATTTGTTTTGAGGGCAGTGGACTCCTTATCCCATTCTACCATCTTTCCTTGAGCCATCCATGTATATGTGGGTATAATCTTTAAATTTCTCGGTGCTTTCCAGGGATGCACTTTTTATGTTCGGCATATTCTTGTTCAGTTGGAGGTTAACTATGTTAGGGTTTTTTATTTGGTATTTCCTTTCTGTTTTGAAGCAAGTCAAAGTGTCAGTTTTGTATATATTTTTTAAGTGTGGCTGAAAGTAGTTATAAGCTTGCACTAAGTAGGGTACATCTTCCCTCTTCCAACAGTTGGCATTCTTAGTATTTTGTCCAGCTTGATTGTGTTCCGCTTGCTTAGTGGTTCGAAGAGGAATGAACCGAAGTCCAGTTGGGACTTTACCACACCGTTTAGTGCCATTTGGAGTGTTTGAGGGTCAGATCCCTACCAAACTCTGCAAAAAACCTTAATCATGTTGACTCCTTTTTTTGCTTTCAGTGTGCATTCTTCTCTATGTTTATTCCAGTTTAAAGGTTTATCTAGATGCATTCCTAGGTATTTTACACGTTGTTTGAATGGCATTAAAACATTATTTATTCTTATCTGTGGGGTGTTGACTTTTATATGTCCTTTGGAGAAAAGCATGGGTTCACATTTTTGGGGTGACAGGGATAGGTGTATTATATCAAGCCATGCAGCAATGTTTTCAAGTGCCCTATTTGCCTATATATCTAATCAAGCTTCAAAATGAACCAGAGGTTTTTGGCAAGTAATTTATTTAACATGACATCAATTTTCTTTTGTTTTGTTTAGGGAAACTTGGCCTACTACCAAAAACTAAGTCTATCTCTAAAAAAATGCAAATTACTGGGCGATTCGAATAGAAAAGTATATACTATTATATATTTTCGAGAAGCTTATATCTCAAAAACGACAGCTCACATAAAAAATCTGACTATGCCACTGGAATCTACGTGAAAAATTGTATCAGACCCAGTTTTTACCTTTTAAATAAGTTAAACAACAACGGAAATACGAAGGGGGCCCAAAAATGCAATATTTTCAATTTCACACTATATCTTAAAAATGAAGCTCCCTGATAATTTTTGTTTGGGTCATCTTTCGTTTCACAAAAAAGTAGCACCACGTCGCGAAAACCAGAACGCTCTATCTACACTAATAAAAGAGATAACCCATAAAAACAACGAAAACGGGGCCTTACAGAGAAAATTCATTTAGGACATTATAAAGTAATCCTAAAACCAGTGCCAAATATGAAGTTTTAATAAAGTTGGTTAAAAATTAGCAGTGGCAGCATATTTAATATTCTGACCATTAAATTATTTCCTCCCAACAAGATGTTTATCTTGACATAATAAAAGATTTACTTTAAAATTGACTGACATGTAAGAAATTATGGTTCTTGGGATTACGAGACATCTTCAGGAATCTTTACTCCACTGATCATATCTCGTAGATTAAAGATGCCTCGTGCAATCGAAGGCAAAACCTCACATAATAATTCAAATTTGACATGATCTAAACCAAGGGACCACCAAAGCTGTCGTTCTATGTTGCCTGACATGTAATTGTTTTTCTCTAAAATGACAAAAATGAATAAGATCTGTTTAGAAATGTTACACTAGAATTATATGTGTAATGCAATTTTAGCTGTCTGGATTTTACTGTCCAGATATGTATATTCTGCTTTCCAAAAAAACAAGACAAAAAAACAAGTACCTTTAAATTAAATAAGCAGAAATAACTTGTAATATTGCCAATAGTAAGTCTTGAATTACCTATAATAAATTAATTATTCTACGCCTACAAATATTTAAAAAATGTAATAGAAGCTGATACAATTATCGACATAGAATCCCTATTTTCTTTTAAAATAAAATAATCTCAACATCACAATAGCAAATTACTAACTTACCTAACACAAGAATTTAGTATAATAACGAAATTAAAACTAGCATAAAATATATAAAGTACAAATAAATTTACAAATGGTATAAAAATAGCATTTTAAGTAGATATGTATTGTTTAAGTAGACAGTTGTGCTCCTATCTCAAGGATCTAAGTCTAAGACTTGGTTTCACAGGCGCCACATATTTAATACTATGAGAATATGCATGATGCGGTAACAAACTGCTCAAAAGTCGATAAGTCAACAGGGCAGTGAGCCCCCAAATTCGTAACTTGCCTCCCATAAACACTGGCATCGTAGAAAAACTACCTCGGAACTGAGTGTAGCCAATATTCTGGGGTTTGCACAGTTCCTCGAGCGAAACTGTGAAAACGTCTTCAACTTCTGAAGCATTAACACGAAGTCTATCTGGATGGAACTCGCCCCTTATCCTACCGATAACTGGGGTCACGCTAGTTTCTCTTTTCGTTACTATCACGTCACCGCTACCCCATATTTCAATATCACTTGCCTTAATACCTAATTCCTCTTCAGTTTCCCGTAGGGCCGTCTCTTCGAGATCTTTGTCCGCGACGTCCTGCATTCCACCAGGAAAACTCACTTGGCCCCGATGAGATTTCAAATTTGCCGCGCGCAACGTATACAACACCTCCACCTTTCCGTCAACTAAGCAAAGTGGAATTAAAACGCCTGCGCGTTTATTCGGTTGATGAGCGATCATCCTTATCGGCTTCAAGCTAGCGAACTTGGCCACCGTCCTTTTAACATTTTCCTCACTTAAAACCACTTCGGGAGCATACAAACTCGAGTAGCGAAAGCCTAATGCCTTTAGTAAAGATACACGCGACTTAAACATCATATTTTATAAGGAAAAACTAAAATTGCGGGCACATCACTGAAATTTGTTATGAAGAACTGTCAAACTAACGTCATGCGGTTGCGGTAACAATCAGCATCAGCTGACGAACGTGTCATCGATCCAAAAACATACCTGATGATTTCAGTTTAAGCTGGATTTTCCCGAACAAATTATAAATAAACTTTTGTAGAACCATAATCGTCTTGTTAAATTGTTAACAATTTAAAGAATACGCAGTAGTCTTAAAGAAGTTAATTTGTAAGTAAAAATAAAATGTTATTACCTTTTTCTGAAAATGAAAAGAGCAAAAAGTTGGTTTATGTTCGCTGAAGTGGGTCAAGGTCCAAACTCCAAATCTTATTGGTTCTTAAAACACTCTTAAATAATTAAAAACAGACATGGTGGTCTGTGGTAATAATTCTACTTTTAGTTATTGTGTGTAATTAAATAGATCAAATTTAATATCTGAAGAAAATCACTCTGTATGTTTCAATTACCAGCAAACAAAAGAAAAATGTAATAAAAATACTTTGCACCAAAGCACTGGTATCGGTATCAGGAAAGATTAACGGATGTCATGACGTCATAATAGGCCAACAGTTGAAACTACAGAATTCGTGGTGTTACAAAGTATCAATACTTTGTAACACCACGACACCAGGACTTTATTCTCATGCGGCCGTAATTCTTATGCTACAAAATACTATTAATAGAATAGAATCAATGGAATGAAAGTAAGATGAAAGTTTTGAGAACAAATGGTAATATGATTAGAAGAGAATGTGAAAATTTAAGTGAGAATGGGAGTACGAGTAAAGTGCCAGTGCGATTGAGAATTCAAGGCGTGTTAAAGTGGAGGGCAAGAAAAAGTGCGTTTAGGACTATATACAAATATTTAGCTTTTTTAACTAGCCAAAGTTTAAATTTGTAATCAAATCTCGGCAAGTATGAAAAAATTTGTAAAAAAGTTGCAAAAGTTAATTTTTTACCAATATATTGTTATTAGAACAATTATGTAAATGTGAAAACACCTTGCTTTTTTCATGTGCTAATACAATCGTTACTTTTATTCATTTTGCTTTTTAGTACTTTCCCAGAATACTACAAAATCTGAAGATCAACTGCAAAAAAGTATTATAAATTATGATAACGCTTCACATTTAGTAACAACGGAATGTTTTTTAATGAATTTTTAATTTTTTTTATTAGAACTGTTCCAGATTTGGAACATTTTAAATATCCATCAGTTACTTTCAAATTCGAGCTTTTTAGTTTAAACCACTTAATCTGGGGTTATTTTTCCGGCTACTAAAGAATTCATTTGCCTACCAACACTGATTTTGACCAACCACTGCTGACTCATAGGTCGCACCCCATACGCTCGTTGAAGGGAGCACATTAACTATGTTGTCATGGAAACGGGGAATACAAAAAATAAGGCGCCATAAACAAAACGGTGCAAATTTTAATTATAAAAAAAACTTGTAATAAAACGTATTTCTAAAGGTACTTCTTTATATTTTTCTAGTGTTATCACAAATTTTAGGTTGCTAAGGCTAGTTTAAAATAGGTAGAGACATAGTAAAAATAAAATAATACCTTCCTTTTATAGTGCAATTAAAACATTATCTACATTTAAACATCCCACCATTACGAATAAGTGTTTTCCCGTGGTCGCGTGTGGCGCCACTTGACCGTTTCTGTTTGCACCATTAACTAAAGCTATATTTACATTCACTTCGAAGTTTAAGTAAAATTGACATTTTGTAAAAGAGCATTTACATTGGTAACGGTATTTCTGAACAGCTGATCCGATTTTGTATTTAATTTTATTGTTATTCTAAAATATTAATGTAAAATACACTGAATTGAAGCAAAAAGCTTGTTTAGTCATTTTTTTTATACCCTTTGGTGCTGGTTTTAGGAGTTTATCTCTACCCTAGTCTTTACGATGCGTTCAGAATTAGCCCAAAAATATTTGATTAAAGGGTTTTTCATTATAGCAATAAAAAAACCACTTATTTCTTTAAATAGTTGGATGTATAAAAATATTAAGAATTTTATTAACTAAAATAAAAATTGTAACCTAAAAATTTGACATTTATTGGATTTCTGCTTGCCATCCGCAAGCTCCTTGCTTTAATCCGAAGTCAACTTTAAAGTGCAATTCGAATTTTGTCTAATGTAAATGACACCACACTGTTGCATTTGCCAAGCAAGCCAATTTTATAATAAATCCGAGTTGAAATTGAATCTAAATGAAGCTTAATTGCGGATTGTCTTTTTTATTTTTTTTCTCTAGGTAATGCGTTTGCCATTATTCTGACGTTTTTCATTGGCTGAGTAAGACATTCTGATGCTCACATTAGCAAATTTGACGGAATAATGTCAAAGCCTACTATATATATATATATATATATATATATATATATATATATATATATATATATATATATATATATGTATTTATTTAACATCATGGCCAACTTAAACAAAATATATTATAGGTTACATCAGTGGCGGCTCGTCAGGGTAGGCCTCTGAGGCCGCGCCTCACCCCCAAAATAAAGGAAAAGAGAATTTTTTTATATAACTTTTTATCTATTACCAATTAGAAATATACTTTTTAACAGTTTTACAACATAATAACATTAAAAAAAAAACAAAATATAATCCCATAATAAATATTTTAGAAAATAAATTCTGACCACATCAAAAAACCGACCGTGCAATCCGTGCAAACCCATTCCTAAAGAAAGTGGTCTCGAATGAGGCGAAATAATTTTAGCTTGGAAAGTTTCGACTTCTGACCTATTTATCAACGGCCGGTGCCGATGCCGGCGAGTCACCTGATTACGACAGAGCGGGATGGCGATTGCCGATGCACGCGTTTTCTATTGCATTCTTGAGGCGATAAATCTGTAGCTTGGATATGCTTTTATTGGTTATTTAAATCACATGACTAGCGAAATATTCCAACGGTTTCTTTTCACGTGGTGCGTGCGGCTGAGAAAGAAATAGGAAATAGATTGCGATAATCGCTGATTGAGGGAGTTCTGTCTTTTAAGGTGAATAAATACGCGTGAGTAAGTTTTTGTTTTGTTTTGATTTGGTAAGTTGGACCGTTCCATTTTTTGTATTTGCTTTTGAAATGAATCCTATTCACGACATTATTGCTTCATTAATTGAAACGCCTTTTTTAAGAAGAAGCGAAACTGAAAAGAAACAGATATTAGGTAGCCGTCCGACGCCGAAAATTTTAGCAATATTTAACGATAAGAGGCAAGGTAAAAAATATTCAAGAACTTTTCAAATATCTTGGTACGAAACTTATAGGTGGCTATGCGGAAGTATTTATAAAGAAAGCTTATATTGTTGGCCTTGTATTTTATTAGGTTGCGTCAAAAATAATTGGAGTTCAGGGGGCGGATATTCGGATTTAAAAAATTTTTCACGAGCAGTAAAATCGCATGAAAGTTCAAGAGAGCATATTAAAAATTCGGTAGCGCTTACAAGACTGGAGCAAAATAGGGCGACTATTGCGGATGCACTACAAGAAAATGCAAGTCTTAATAAAATTGTTTATAATGAAAATGTTCGAAAAAACCGTTTATTATTAAATTATTTAATTGATGTTACTATTACTTTGGGTAAACAGGACTTGGCATTTCGAGGTCATAATGAAACAACAGATTCTTTTAACCGTGGCAATTTTAAGGAAATATTTGCATGCTTAATAAAAAGAAATGCCGAACTTACTGAACATTGTGCTAAATTTAGTAATATTTTTACGGGACAATCTAAGACTATACAAAATAAACTAATTGGTTGCATACATGACTATATACAAGAATATATAAAAAAAGAAATCAATGACACCGATTGTTGTTTTTTTTTGCGTAATTGCGGATGATAGTACTGATATAACAGAAAAATCACAGTGTTCGATAACAGTTAGGTATCTGACCAACGGATCTTTAAAAGAAAGATTTTTAGGATTTTTTGACGTTAGCGATAATAGAACAGCAGAGAGCCTTTTTCATTTAATACAAAACAGCTTACCATGGGGCTAGTGTTATGGCAGGTGAAATAAATGGGCTTCAAACAAAAGTTAGATCTATTGCTCCTTTAGCTATGTTTACTCATTGTTGCGCCCACAGATTAAATCTAGTTTTACAACAGGGAACAAAACTGATTACCCAAAGTCGTATATTTTTTGCCACTTTATTAGGAATACCAAATTATTTCCACCAATCACCAAAACGGTCTTTTGTGCTTAATCAGATAGTAGGTAAAAGAATTCCGCGAGCTGTAGAAACGCGATGGTATACACGGTCTAAAATTTTAAACTTAGTGGCTAATGAATGGGACAATTTAATTATAGTATTTGAAACTATTATTAATGACTTAAGTTCTGGAACAGAATCTATTAATGGTGCAAAAGGATTTCTAAAGCATTTTAATGATTTCGAATTTTGCCTTTTAACGCATATTTATAAACAAATTTTTAGTTGCACTGATGTACTGTTTCAAATATTACAGTTAAAGCATTTAGATATAAATTACTGCATTTCGCAAATAAACCTTGCCAAGCAACGAATTATTGAATTTAGAAACGAGGACCATTTCAAAGAACTTTTCAATATTGCTAAAAAATTCTGCCAACTAACACACGTCGAGGGCAATGTTCTAGCGACTTTGATATTTTTACTAAATATAAAATATTATATTTCGAAATAATAGATTGTATAATTCTTCAATTAGGGACGCGGTTTGAAAATTTAAATAATTTAAATTTCTTTGCTTTAGTCGATTGCACAAAATATTCGGAATATGTTAAATGCTTTCCAGACGACTTATTAAATAATTTATTAAAAAATTATCCAAACATTTTTGACAGAGATAGATTAAAGAATGAGCTTTCTGTATTGTATAGGGATGAACAATTTTCAAATTTAGATGTCGAAAAAAGTCTAGCTTTGTTATTTAAAGATTTTAAAGCAATTTTTGCGGAAGCATATAAGCTTTTTAATTTAGTTTTAACTATTCCCGCAACAAGTGTATCGGCCGAAAGAAATTTTTCATGTCTTAAACGGATCAAAACCTACCTAAGAAACACAATGACACAAGAACGGCTTTCGGGTTTAGCAATGATGTCAATAGAGCAGGAATTACTGTCAGAACTTAGTGAAGACCAAAACTTTTACGACCAAATTATAGATAAATTTGCAACCTTAAAAGACAGACGTATAGATTTAATGTACAAAAAGTAGTGTTTTTTTATCTTATTTCATACAACTATTTATTTTAAGTTTTAATAAACTAAATTATGTTTTTATTATCGCAATCACCGCTATATTTTAGTGATAGGTGTACATATTTTACTTGTTTTGTTTACTTTTTATTTACTTTTTTTAGAGTTTATTTTTTTAGTTTTTAATGGTTTAGTAGGGCTATTGACGATGACCTGCATTAAAAAACAAGGTCAACGCGTCGCAGAATAATACCTCATGGGTGACGTGGAAATTTATTCACATTTAAACAAAATTAACCTCATGTAGCCTCACCCTTCAATATACTCACGAGCCGCCACTGGGTTACATATACCTATTTAGGTATGCGATATGTTACATGAAGTATGGTAGAATTTTATTTAGAATACGGCGATAATATACGAAATTAGGTTTGATTTTGGAAAATTGATCCAAAGAGATTTGACAGCCCTTCAAAGTCCCAAATTTTAATTTTCAACTGCCATTATCTCGAAAACAGTTGAAGATACGCAAAAATTTTCAATACAAAAAAATTTTAGTTTTAGAAGAAAAATCTAAATATTCGATAATATACTGGGTGTTCCTTAAAAAAGTTTAATTCGGTGCGCTTTTTATATTGTCGATAAAAAAATTTAGACGACTCCCTACATTTTTAATCATCTTTAACTATTTTGATGTTGCAATTGTTAAACAAGGTTGGTTGGCAAAAAGCCAGTGATACTAGTTTCAAGATTATTGTGAAATTAAAGATTTTTTCTGAAACTGTCAAAACCTGACATTCTCCGTTTGATCGGGCATTAGTGTCAATAAATAGAGTTTCAAAAACTAAGACAAGAAAGTGCACACCGTTTTACTTTAATTTGATCCTTTCAAACTTGACAGCACTTCGAAATATCAAATTTTCATTTTTGAACTGCCGTTAAAGTCGAAAACAGTTGAAGATACGCGATGTAATTCCCAGTAACTTTTCATATATACGAGGAACGACAAAAAGTACAATTTTCTTTAATGGAATGCCCTGTAAATTTTTGCCTAAAATGAAAGATCTTTTTTTTCTGATTCCAAATATATAATGCAAGTTGACATTTGGTTTAGCCGTTTTCGAGTTATTTAAATTTAAAAATCAATTTTCATTATAGACTGTAAAATTCCTGGCTATAAAAGAGCAGCTTTTTGAGCATATGGCTATGGAAATAAACAATATTAACAAATGTTTCTGAAATGACTTTGACATTTAAATCACTGTTAATAGAACTAAATCAATTCTTTTTGATATATTTTTTTTAAACGGTTTATTTTGTGGCAGGAAAACGACAAATTGTTTGTTTGTATGCTGAAAATAATTATAATGCTTCTGCAACGCGACGTGCTTACATGGCAAATCATCCCGATGGTCCGATTCCCTCAAGATCGACAATCCAGAATATTTTCATCACATTGAGAACAACGTCAGATTTGCAAAGAAAGAAGAGGGAACTAAACAATAATACGGAAAACCACGATTTAAATATTGCTTTGGATCACGTAGAAAATCCGAGTCAGTCACTGCGAACTACTTCCAAGGAAATGCGGGCCCGTTACTGAGTAAAAAGAACTTCACGTGAATATATTAGGAAGATTTTAAAGAAATATGGATTTAGGCCCTATAAATATCATACTGTTCAAAAATTAACTCAAAGGCATAAGAATCAACGACTCAATTTCTGCAACTTTATGTTAAATAGAATAAATAACGAAAGAAACTTTTTTAAAAATATATTATGGACCGATGAGTCAAGCTTTTCAACTAGTGGATTACCAAATCGACAAAATTTTCTAGTCTAGTGTTCCAAAGAGAACCAAACAGTCTACTAACACAGAGGACATAAAATTTCTCCACTATAATGTCAGATCGGTCCGTAACAAAATCAATGAACTAGAAGCAGCTTTAGCGGATAAGGAGATTGATGTTCTATGCCTAACAGAAACATGGTTAACGGACAATGAAATTAATGTCTTCAATCTAGAGCTGACATCTAGCTTGACAGCTGGACATTCATCTCGATCAGCATCCAAAGGTGGTGGTTCAGCAATACTTGTTAGGGATAAAGTTGACTTCTCTGAAATCGATACCCTAGAAGCTTTTAATATAGAAAAATGTAAAGAAATTTGTGCAGTTTTACTTAATAAACTTACAATTGTTGTAGTCTGTATTTATAGGTCACCTACAGCTGGCAACTTTGACACTTTCTTATCTACATTGGAAGGAGTAATTAATCATTTAGGCCACGACAAGCGTATTGTTCTGGCAAGCGACTTCAATGTGGCCTTTGGAGCGGGTAATCGTGAGTCTATGAACGTCATTGACCTCCTTGATACTTACGGATTTGTGGGGCTCATAACTGGGGTGACTCGTGGAGGCGCCTGTTTGGACAATGTATTTGTTAACTTTGATCATACCTGTTTTTCTGCAGATAATGTGGAATACAGTTTTTCTGACCATCTTGGACAAGTTGTCAATTTCAGATCTACATCTCGGCCCAAGAATCCAAGTATAAACATATTTAGGCCGATTACCCAACAGGGTTTACATAGTTTTTACCATATATTAGAGGAGTCTCCTTGGGATTTTGTGGAAGACGTGAGTGTGGGAGCTGTTGGGAGGTTTGACCGTTTTATGGAGTTGCTGGATGGGGCATACCAGCAGTCGTTTCCTGAGAGGACATACAGGACAAGACCTAATCAGCCAAATAGGGTAAGTTGGCTTGGTGAGGATTTAGGGAGAATGAGAGAGCAGGTGAATCTTTTGAATGAAGTGTGTAAGAGGTATCATAGAGTGAATGACTTGAATGAATATAGAAGAGTAAAAACAAACCATAAAAAAGCCACAAAAAAGGCTAAAAAAGCAGCAAATGATAGAGCTATAGGTAGTTTAAGCAATCCAGTAAAGTGTATGTGGAACATCATAACCTGTAAAAGGGGGGAGGTAAAAAAGAAAGTAACTGTCAGCCTGCTCCACAAGAATTTAACGATTTTTTTAGTAATCTCGGTAAAAACCTAATTAAAAACATACCTACATGTAATATAGATCCACTAATTTATCTGGAGAATCTTCCAAAATGCAGTAAATTGTTTGAATTCAGGGAAGTAACTTATATTGAAGTGAGAGATATTATCAATGGCTTAAAAAATAAAAAAAGTTCTGACATATATGGCCTAACAGTTAATATATTAAAGTCAGTAAAAAACTTAATTATTGCCCCTCTGACAAAACTGATAAATAGATGTATCCAAAACTGATAAATAGATCTAATTTATCTGGAGAATCTTCCAAAATGCAGTAAATTGTTTGAATTCAGGGAAGTAACTTATATTGAAGTGAGAGATATTATCAATGGCTTAAAAAATAAAAAAAGTTCTGACATATATGGCCTAACAGTTAATATATTAAAGTCAGTAAAAAACTTAATTATTGCCCCTCTGACAAAACTGATAAATAGATGTATCCAGGAGGGTAGTTTCCCGGATAAGCTAAAAAAAGCCTTAGTAACTCCTGTCTTTAAGGGGGGTGATGCCAATCTTGTCACAAACTATAGACCCATTTCGTTATTACCTATTGTCTCTAAAGTATTTGAGAAAGCACTATCTACTCGAATAATTCACTTTCTTGAGAATAACAACCTATTCTCTAGCTCTCAATTTGGCTTTAGACAAGGGTACTGTGGATGGGGTTTTGCGGTTTCTGGGGGATGTCATGGATGCTTTTGAGGACAGTCAATATCTCTCAGCCCTTTTCTGTGACTTAAGCAAAGCCTTTGACTGCGTCTCTCATGAGCGTCTCCTCAGCAAACTAAAATACTATAACTTTAGTTTAAACAGCCTAAATGTAATACAGTCCTATCTGGAAAATCGGTACTAGACTGTTCGACTAGGTGGAGTGTCATCAGCAACTACATTGCTAGATATTGGTGTTCCCCAGGGAACAATTATAGGCCCGGTGTTGTTCCTGATATATATATATATATATATATATATATATATATATATATATATATATATAAACGATTTGCCTGCAAGTCAGCCATTGGCAAAATGTGTGCTGTTTGCTGATGACACAACACTCTACATAAAGGGAGACACTGAGCGAATTGCTGAGGAGGAGCTGGCTGAGGCATGGTCTGGGGCAGAGCAGTGGTTTAACTCCAACGAGCTGGTACTAAATCAAGATAAGTCCTGTAGAGTTATGTTCACATTAAGGCAAAAAAACACCACAAATGCCAATGTAGATAAAGATAAGTTTCTTGGAGTTTGCTTGGACCCCAAACTTAAATGGGATACTCCCGTAGAAAGTGTGTGTGGTAGACTTAAGAGTAGTGTGTTTATGATTCGCAATCTGTATGAATGTGTATCCAACGAAACCATTAAAGCAGCATACTATGCATTGTTCCATAGCGTCATGACTTATGGAATAATTGCCTGGGGCAACTCAGCACATGCCTCCAGGATTTTTGGGTTGCAGCGGAAGGCTATAAGGATCATGACAGGATTAGGATATACGGATAATATAGACAAAAAAAGACTTGATTCCTGCACACTGTAGGCTGGGAAAGTGTCAAAGTAGGCCTGAATATCTGGCAATTAAGCTCTCTAATAAATTGCCACTGTATTTAAAAGAGATGTCATTACATGGGTTTAAAAGTGAAATTAAACTAATATTGACAAAAAATGTATTCTATAGCACTGACGAATATTTTAAACACAATTTTAACGCTGTCTAGATGTTGATATTTTAATTGTAAGTGTATTATATGTTTTTTACAGTAAACTGTATATTTTAATGTTATCTGTTTGGTGTACTGTCTATAATACTTTGTCTTAAATGTTGATTTGTAAGTTTTAATTATTTTTACTAATTTTAGTTTAGTGTTAATTTATTATATATATATATATATATATATATATATATATATATATATATATATATATATATAGGGTTATTCACGCAACCCTTTCATTAAAAGTTTTTGATGATGCCATTTAGATAAAATTTCAAATTTTGGGATTAAGGTAAGGTCAAGGGTACTTCTTTTTTGAAATATTTTCAACTTCCTGTCACTTCCGGTTTAACCGGAAGTTGGTATCAACTTGCTTATTTTAAACGGAACACCTTTTATGATATTTTTATTTTAATCACATTTTATGATATTTTTGGATTCTACGGAGAATTTTAATGCTATTTAATGTAGCATGTCCTATACCTAGGTTCAAGAGTTCTTAAGATACTTGACTTTGAACCAAAAATGAGCCGGGGTACCAAATTTTAAAATCTCATATTTTTGTAAGTTTAAGTAAGTAAATAATCTTAGGTTTCTATTTTTTTTATTGAATTTGTCTATTTTTATACAGGGTGTCCTAAATTCAGCGGTCAACATTCACATTTTCAAAGCAGCTGAATTCCGTTTTTTTAAATGGGACACACTATAACTTTATGCACTATCAAATGTAGAATTTAATTTTCTATAGAACTGTATTAAGGTTCCCTATCCCTATTCGTAACCATTTTCGAAATAATCAGGTTTTTATTAAACTATCATATGTATTTGCTAAATGCTTACACCTTCCCGTAGTAAGCCATGGAAAAACAATTGTTGTGCTTTTCTATTCAACAGGACAGCTGATTTGAAACTTTTAAATTAAAATAAAATAACACTCAAAAGCTGATATTCTCAATTTATTTTATATTCGCGGAGAATGTTACAAAATATTGGAGAGAACGTGCCATGTTTTTAATGAAAAACATCCTCATTTATCGCCAATGAACAAGAGAAAACTGAAGTGGATTGAAACGAAATTTTTTCGTTTCGGAAAAGTTAGAGTTATAAAAAATGTAATAAATTGTTTACATTATTTTTAACCATATCTACTAAGTTTGAGACTATTCTAAACTTGTTTTAGTGACCTTAAAAATTATAGCAATCTAACGATCAACAATAAATAAATAAAATAATAAAATTGAATTGTAACATATGTTCTATATGCTGTCCGTTCATTTAAAGACACATTTCAATTCTCCTTTGTACAGTTGCTGTGGCCCGTTGAATTTGTCCGTTTTCTAATTCGGCAAAAGCTGTTCGTATCCTGTCCAGTAAATCTTGTTGGTTATTTACTGGGGAAGTATAGACTTTACCTTTGATAAATCCCCATAAATAAAAGTCTAGGGGTGTTAAATCAGGCGATCGCGGGGGCCATCTCCAAGGGCCATTGGGACCAATCCAGCGATCTTCAAAAATTCGAGATAATTGGAGATAAACTGCAGCGGAATTATGTGCTGGTGTCCCATCTAATTGATACCAATAATTTTGCAGCTCACCAATAGAAATTTCTTCTATAACTTCAGAAACCGTCCCTCGTAGAATTTCCAAATACTTATCACTGTTTAAATTGTCTTCATAAATACAAACCTCTCTTGAGAACGCGTTTCGCGTAAAGCGTGCGGATTTTCTGCTGCCCAGAAATGTTCGTTTCTTCTATTTGTTATTCCTTCTCTAGAAAATTTCGCTTTATCGGTCCAAAATATTTTTGAAAGAAATTAAGGTCTCAAGGCTTGCACGTTTTGGAAGGAATAAGGGTGCATATGATGTTCGCTCAAGATTCTTTGGACAGATGAAGAAGAAATTCCCAAACCGTTTACTGCAGACGGTATTGAACTTTGCGGGTTTGCGTGGGAATAAGCTAATGTGTTTATTACGTTATCCTCGGCATTTGTCACTGGTTTCGGAACATTTTTTGTAACTTTAACCTTGCCAAAACGCAAAAAGTTCGTTTCAATCCGCTTGAATTTTGACTTGTTCATTGGCGGCAAATCAGGGTGGCGTTCATTAAACACATGACACGTTCTCTCCAAAATTTTATAACATTCTCCATGAATATAAAATAGATTGAGAATATCAGCGTTTGACTATTCTTCCATTTCGATTTAGAAGATTTAGTTTATCACTGACAGCTTTCGATAAATAACGCATACTAATCATCTGTCATATTGGATATTGGATCTCAATTGTTTTTCCATGGCTCACCAGTGGAACATGTAAACATTTAAGCAAATACATACGATATTTTTATAAAACCCAATTATTTCGAAAATGGTTACGAATAGGTATAGGGAACCTTAATACAGTTCGATAGAAAATGAAATTCTACATTTGATAGTGCATAAAGTTATAGGGTGTCTCATTTAAAAAAACGGACTTTAGCGGCTTTGAAAATGTGAATGTTTGCCGCTGAATTTAGGACACCCTGTATAAAAATAGACAAATTCAATAAAAAAAATAGAAACCTAAGATTATTTACCGATCGTCTGCAAAATATGAAGATTATATCTTCAAAACTTACAAAAATATGAGATTTTAAAATTTGGTACCCCGAAGGCTCATTTTCGGTTCCTAGGCTTGAACCTAGGTATAGGACATGCTGCATAAAATAGCATTAAAATTCTCCGTAGAATCCAAAAATATCATAAAATGCAGGGTGTTCCATTTAAAATAAGCAAGTTGATACCAACTTCCGGTTAAACCGGAAGTGACAGGAAGTTGAAAATATTTCAAAAAAGAAGTACCCTTGACCTTACCTTAATCCCAAAATTTGAAATTTTTATCTAAATGGCATCATCAAAAACTTTTAATGAACGGGTTGTGTGAATAACCCTATATATATATATATATATATATATATATATATATATATATATATATATATATATATATACAGGGTGGCCCATCGAAAACGTACCGCAAGGCATAACGGCCAGGGTAATTTTTTTTTCAAAAAATCCAAAAACACGTCAATTTTGTTTGTGAGGGGGACAACTTTTGCCCTTAAAATGATCGCAAAATTTTCAACCCTCTAAGCGGGGGTGTCATCCCCCAAACTTTTTCAAATGGGAAGAGGGGTCAAGTGGTACCGCAATGAAAAGGGCTTTCTATTCTCTATACATTCCCGCTTTGGTTTTTATAATGAGGAGGTGAGAAAAAACAGACTTCTAATGAGCTATTTGGTCGATGTTACGTGTCACCTAGCAAAGCAAGAATTATCTTTCAGAGGCCATAATGAAAAAAGCGATTCCGTTAGTGCGGGAAATTTTCGGGAAACTTTTAATCTGTTAATTAAACGTGATAACGAAATACAACAACATTTAAAAAAAATTGGAAATATTTTTTCTGGTTTATCAAAAACTATCCAGAATGATTTGATATCCTGTATTTCCGATTACCTTGCAGATACAATTCATAGGGAGATAAAAGAGTCGTTGTTTTTTGCAGTGCAAGCTGACGATACTACGGATATTTCTGAGAAGTCCCAATGTGCGATTTCAATTCGGTACGTTAATAAATACGGTGAAATCAAAGAAAGTTTCTTGGGTTTTCATGACGTTAGCGAAGACAGAACAGCGGACGCAATGTATGGATTAATTGTTACAGTCATAGGCAATTTCGATTATAAAACAAAATTAGTTGGGCAATGCTACGAAGGTGCTAGTGTGATGGCAGGTTCATTGAATGGTTTGCAAAAAAAAGTTAAAGATGATGCTCCTTTTGCTTTGTTTACGCATTGTAGTGCGCACAGATTGAATTTGGTTTTACAAACTGGTTCAAAAAATATAAAAAATTGCCGAATTTTTTTCGCAAGTGCGTCCTCGATTCCCGGATTTTTTCATCAGTCTGCAAAACGGACATTTACTTTAGATTCGACGATAGGAAAGAGGATTTCTTCCAGTTCAGACACCAGGTGGGCTTCCCGTTCTAAAATCATTCAAATCTTGCACTCTGAATGGGAAGGCCTAAAATTAGTTTTTTCTAAAATTATTGACGACCAATCATCATCGGCTGAGTCAATAAACGGGGCCAAGGGATATCTTAAATTTATGAACGATTTAGAATTTTCGTTTCTTACCGCTGTGTATAAACATATTTTTGACATAACTGACCCCCTTTTCAACATTCTACAGAAAAAATCATTGGACATCACCTATTGTAAAAAGCAAATATTTATGGCAAGAGATCGTATCAAGTTATTGAGAAATGAGACAATGTTTAATACAATATTTGAACAAGCCCAAACAAGGATTTTTAATAATAGGGACTCAGGGCAATTGTCAAAAAGAATTAAGTTATCGGACACCATTAAAGGCGATGAGCAAAGTTCTTTACGCATTTTATTTTATGAGATAATTGACAATATTGTGACTCAAATAGAAGTTAGGTTTGCAGATATGTCTCAGTTATTATATTTCTTTAGCGGATTCCTCAAAATTCGAAGAATATAGCAAAAATTTTCCGCTTGAATTTGTGACGAATGTGACCAACTTTTATAAAAATTTCTTTGACAAACAAAAATTAATTAATGAGCTTAGTGTAATATATCTCGATGAACAATTTGCATTGCTGAGCGTCGAGGCAATTTTAAAACATTTCGTAAAAAATGAACTTCAAGAAATATTTCCTGAAAGTTACAAACTTTTTGCGTTAATTGCTACCATACCTATTACAAGTACCTCAGTGGAAAGACATTTCTCTTGTTTAAAGCGAATAAAAACGTATTCTCGCAATACAATAAAAAATGAACGTTTATCGTCACTTGCGCTAATTTCAATAGAAAAAGTTGTTCTGCTCCTTACAGAAGGCTGATAACTTTACGGATGTCATAATAAGTAAATTCGCCCTTTTAAAAGATAGGCGGATAAATTTAATTTATAAAACTTAGTTGTCAGCTAAGTGTGTACGCGGCTTAACGTTTTCTTATAACGTCATTATTCTTGAAATTATTGTGGTTGTCGCCTACCCTAGCCTAAACACCACGAGCCGCCACTGAAAATCGGTCAAGTCATTTAGAAAATATGAAGGATTGAAATTTAAAATGTTTATTTACAAATTATCAGAGTAAATGATAAGGATAAATTCCTTCGACCAATTCGCTATTTTTGTCCTGTTATTTTAGATGTTTACTGCTGATTTTAGTGATTTGACATGCCACAACGATCAGGTGCGGTAGTTGCTAGATAGCTGTTCTGTAACTTGTGCGTTTAAATTTCTCAATATCATTAAATTTTTTATCAATAATTATGGTGTACTCACTTGCAGAAAAAGTGGAAATAATCGAACTTTATTTTAAAAATAATGAATGTGGCAATCGGGTTGCGCAGATATTTAATGAACGACATCCTGAAAAACACCTTTCCGGCAAAATTGTTCGCGAGTTACTAGCAAAATTTCGCGAAACTGGATCCCTTATGAATAAAAAGAGGCAGATGGAAAATCCTGTAGTAAATGAAGCTATGGAGGTCTTTGTATTGGGCCAAGTTGCCATGGATAGTACGCTGAGTACAAGAAAATTAGCCAATGAGACCGGCGTGAATCGTACAACTGTCCAAAGAATATTGAAAAAACACCATTTCCACCCGTATAAAATTCAGTTGGTACAAGAACTCAACGAAGACGATTTTGATCGCCGCTTGCAATTTTGTGAAACTATTAGTGAACGAGTGGCCAATAATAATAATTTTCTATTCAATGTGTGTTTTTCAGATGAGTGCACTTTCTTTTTGAACGGTGTAGTTAATCGGCATAACTGTCGGTACTGGGCTGAGAACAACCCCAGGGTATTTCACGAGGTGCACACACAACATCCTCAGAAATTGAACGTGTGGGCTGGTATTTTTGGAAATTCTATTGTGGGTCCTTTTTTTCTTCCTGGAACTCTAACAGGTGATATGTACTTAGATTTACTGGAAAATACCATCGACCCAGCCCTAACTGACATCATCGAAAATAATCCTGGATACGTTGAAGCGGAACTGATATTTCAACAAGACGGTGCACCTCCACATTACTCTCAAAATGTGCGTAATTATTTAAACACTAACTTTCCCGGGCGGTGGATAGGACGAAGGTGTGCCATTGAGTGGCCTCCCCGGTCACCCGACTTGACTCCTTTAGACTTTTTTCTATGGGGACACATAAAAAGTAAAGTGTATAGCACTCCACTTGCCTCATTAGAAGATCTGCGAACACGAATTATTGACGTTTGTCGCGAAGTGACCCCTCAAGTTCTTCAGAATGTTCGAGAACGATTTGAAGTTAATTTGTATTACTGTATGGAGGTCGACGGGCAACATTTTCAGCATTTGCTTCATTAATACGGTAAGTTTTTTTTTATTTAATTCAATTTATGCGTTTTTTGAAAAATGTATTTTTCAAATTTCAATCCTTCATATTTTCTAAATGACTTGACCGATTTTCAAAACCAAAGCGGGAATGTATAGAGAATAGAAAGCCCTTTTCATTGCGGTACCACTTGACCCCTCTTCTCATTTGAAAAAGTTTGGGGGATGACACCCCCGCTTAGAGGGTTGAAAATTTTGCGATCATTTTAAGGGCAAAAGTTGTCCCCCTCACAAAAAAAATTGACGTGTTTTTGGATTTTTTGAAAAAAAAATTACCCTGGCCGTTATGCCTTGCGGTACGTTTTCGATGGGCCACCCTGTATATATTAAATAGGATAGTTTTATTATAATTGTTATTATCTTATTTTTGACGTGTGTAAATGTATTTAAAATATGTCTTGACACAAATAAAATGAATATGAATATGAATATGAATATTTCTATAGCCAACTGCTCAAAAAGCTGATATTTTATAGCCAGTAATTTTACAGTCTATAATGAAAATTGATTTTTAAACTTAAATAACTCGAAAACGGCTAAACCAAATGTCAACTTGTATTATATATTTGGAATCAGAAAAAAAAGATCTTTCATTTTAGGCAAAAATTTGCAGGGCATTCCATTAAAAAAAATTGTAACTTTTTGTCGTTCCTCGTATATATGAAAAGTTACTGGGAATTACAATGAAGATTTATAACGTAAAAAAAATCCTCTGTATGTCAGTATTTTTATTTACAATACCCGGTTACTTGACACTTCAAATTTCGAAAATACTTGTTGCTTGGTTCGTGTTGATTTCGTACTCCAAATACTTTTTGTCAGTAAACGTTGACTAGCATAAAAGACCTCTCAGAGATACAAATTAAATCTAGTTCAGCAATCTTCCTCATTATTTCCCGCGTGTGAAATTACAAGAAATAGACAACACTTTAGTGATATAATATATTTAATATTTATATATTTAAGTGATTTACATGACAAACTTTATTCGGTAGGTACTGCTTAAATAGTTAATGTAGTTAACAATTTTATTAATTTCAACAATAATTTACTAATAATATTCAACTGGGAGACCAGCTCTTATTTCTTCCTCCAGCTGCTCTTCCTTTAAGACCTCGGCCAATCTGCTTATCACGGCATCTTCTTCGCAAGCTTCGTTTTTCAAGATTCTCAACTCTGCGAGACCGCGGGTTTTCAATTTTGCAGATTCGCATTCCACCAAACATCTATTTCCGTAGGTTTTAAGGAGTCTCCCATCAGAAGCACACACCGGACTGTACACCCTAGGGCAGACACACATGGGAGCACCATCCCGGTTATGTATTTCAAAGGCAAACACTGAACAGATGGAAGATACGACCAGCAGCAGCACGAGAGATTGCTTCATCTTGAGAATGTTTTTTTTTCTAGACAGAAAAACAATGGTTATTGCGTAGAGACGCGAATAATTTTAGTAATAAAACCGTCTCGATATATAACTGGAGATTTTATCTCCTTATCTTTCCGCTTATGGGATTTGTTTAATTTGTCAGATAGCGTTGGCAGATTAACACGATATTTGATCAATTTCCATCGAGTCATGGATCACCGGATTCTGTTTGAGTTGTTGCGCTTCCATTGGTATTTGTCTGTTCACTGAGCGGACATCCATCACGTATATCAGGCCGATATGACGAATGGGGATATTTATAGTGTGATTTAAAACCGGTGATTAAGTGGAAACATCAGAACGAATAGTTTAATCATAGAGTTACATATTACGCGTTTGTTTTTTTCTACTTACAGTAAAATCATTTGTTAATAAAACAGGCTTTTTCTTTTTTTTAAGTACAGGGTGTCCGGATTTGGTTGCAAAAGCAGGGTATCTCGCTTATTTTTAAAGATAGAACCTTGCGGTTTTCACGAACCTGAGCTAATTTTTTGTGAAACTCATGAAGCCGTAAACAAAATTTTCATAGCCTTCTTCGTTCATGAGATACAGGGCGAAATAGAAAATTTTGCCCCCCTCGTATCTCGGTTATCCTTTAACTTAACGCAAAGGGAAAAATTGCTGCTTATGCAGTTTTTTACGCTGGATCCAGTGGCGTAGTCATATTTTTCATTTGAGTTGTTATTTTTTAGATACGACCCAAAGTTGTGTTTTTTTAAATAGGACACCCTGTATATTTGTCCAGAAATTGATTTGTCCTTTTAAAAGCTTCTCAAAAATAAATAATAGTAATGGGTCTATTTTAATAAACAACAACAAAAATCCTAATTTTTATAATTATCCGATTAAACGATGCCGTTTTCTTTTGTTTTCTTGGAAGCAAATGACATTTAAATATAATATAGCGCTAGTATTTTGTATTTATTTATTGTGTAAAAATATATTTGTATTATTATGGAAGAAAACCAAACTTTCGAACATTATGAAAAGTACGATATGTTAGCTTGTTTTATATTAAGTAATGAAAATGTTGAAGCGGCTTCTGAGATGTATTTTAACAGGTAAATAGTTAATTTTTAGGTATGTTGAGATACTATTGCTTAATTTTTATTTAGATATCCAGAAAGGAGGCAACCTAATATATCCACTTTTTATCGGATAAAAAAAGAATTTACTTAATCACAGATCATTTATCCAACCTCGTACGAAAACATATAATAAAGAAAATCGGGAGGTTGAGGAAATTACGGCTTTGGCTAATGCAGAAGCTTACCCTACAAACTCTTGTAGGGCCAGTGAAAAGAGCATAGGGATTCCAAAAACTAGAGTTCAAGAAATTCTAAAAAAGCACAAATACCACCCATACAAATTTAGGCTCGTGCAGCACTTACAGCCAGGGGATACAAAGCGTCGGGTAGTCTTCTGCAATTGGTTTCGAGAAAGATGCGATATGGTTAGAGATTTTGAAAGGAAGGTTATATGGTCAGACGAAGCACATTTCAGTAATACTGGTATACTCAATAGGCACAATAGTAGATTCTGTTCCCAGGAAAATCAACACCAAATATTTCCCAGAAGACAGCAGGGCAGGTTTGGTCTAAATGTGTCCTGCTTCATGGAACACATAAAATTTTATATATTTGAGGGAAATCTAACAGCCAATCGCACAGGACTCAACAGGACGGTGCTCCTGCACATAATTCTGGAATGACGAGATTATTTCTGGACAATAATTTTACCAATCAATGGATCGGAACAAATGGACCTATAAGATGGCTTCCTAGGTCCCCAGATTTGTCGATTTTAGATTTCTTTCTATGGGGATATCTGGAAAATAGAATTTACAAAGACCACTATGATAATGTCCAAGATCCCGTTATTTTGCTTAATTTTCTAAAACGAATACGAAAATTGTGCGAAGCATGCATAGAACGAATGCGAAATTATCAATACATATTTTGACAAATAGATTTAATTACATATTTATTTTGATTTATTGTTAGGATGTAGATATTGTTAACGACTTTAAATAAAAGGCAGCATTGTTTTGCATGGCCTACTGCAAAATTTGGGATGATAATTATAAAAATTAGGATTTTTTTTGTTGTTTATTAAAATAGACCCATACTATTATATATATTTTTGAGAAGCTTTTAAAAGCACAAATCAATTTCTGGACCAATATACAGGGTGTCCCTTTTAAAAAAACACAACTTTGGGTCATATCTAAAAAATAACAACTCAAATGAAAAATATGACTACGCCACTGGATCCAGCGTAAAAAACTGCATAAGCAGCAATTTTTCCCTTTGCGTTAAATTAAAGAATAACCGAGATACTAGGGGGGTCCCAAAATGCAAAATTGTCTATTTCGCCCTGTATCTCATAAACGAAGAAGGCTATGAAAATTTTGTTTACGGCTTCATGAGTTTCACAAAAAATTAGCTCAGGTTCGTGAAAGCCGCAAGGTTCTATCTTTAAAAATAAGCGAGATACCCTGCTTTTGCAACCAAATCCGGACACCCTGTACAAGGGTTTTTGTTTTAAACAGTGGCGGATCTACGGAGAAGTGGGCCCTAGGGCAAAATATGTTTGTGGGCGCCTTGTATATTTTAAAAATAAATTAATAGGTTCCTGAGTTTGAGAACATAATTAATAAAGCAAAGATAATTATTATTTAACATTTATTTGGTAAAAACTTATAACTAAAGAGACTTAGGCATTAGCAAACTGTCAATTAACTCAGTTAAATTTAACTTCAATGCAATATCGTGTTCAATATTTAAAATTTGTCTTTGCTCAATTTTGATCTAATACAATTTTTTAAGACTTTTAATTTTGTTAAATGATCATTCCAAATATTCAACTTTCACAGGAAGCATAAAAAATAATAAAAACATAGTGAAAACTTCAGAAAAATCAACTTCCATACACGAATATTTTTCAATTACTAGTTCAAAAAGTTTCCAAATTTTCAAATCTTTTTTAAGATCGGGCTTAACTAGTTCATGAAACATAGTAAATTGTTTCACAAGAGAATTAGAAAAAATGTCCAGGTATTTCTCAATTAAAGCGATGCATTGTTGCATCAATTCTTCATTTGGTTTTCGAGCATACCCAGCTAACATTAAAGTAGCTACAACTGTTTCCTACTATTCTTTAAGAGTTTTTACGTATCTATTACTAATAACCCTACTATATATCAACAAACACTTTGGGTTACTCGTTTTTAATTATTTAATATGTATTTGTTACTGCGGATAATAATTTTCCATGTAAAGTAATTATATAATAACTACTTCCAAGCGACTACTTAAGGGATTGACTTCAAGGTCCTCATTTCTTTTCCGTGACATACTAGTAATTATTTAAAGTCACTGTTTCTAATCTATTTCCTAAATTACAACTTTTAAGTATCAGTACCTTCTTGAACTTTGCACAGACTACGCCATTACGTCCAAATGTACTCATATAACATATTACTGTAAAGTAAAACGAGTCGTTGCAGAGTAGAAAAAGTTATTGTCTACTGCTACTTTTAACTGGCTATTACCAGTCGTTATTTTTCGGTTGCAACTTAGAAGGAAGAATTATAGTAATTATTTACTACAAGTAAAGTCAAATTCAAAAGTCAAAGTCAAAAAAAGCTTTATTGTCTAAATACAAAATCATTGACAAAGCTAAGCAAACAAAGATAAATCAGAATAAAAATATAAAAAGGCAAGAACTTCCTTGCCCTATTTATAGAACACAGTATTTACAAAATTGAACTAAAAACTAGAAAATTATCATAAAACATTTTTTGATTATAATAGAAAGCTTAAAAGTTAATGTATTATAAAAACACGCGCTGTAAAAAAACAATAATGGAATTTAGATAAACAAAACATTCAAATTTAAAAGTAAGCAAACACATGATATATATGTATATATATATATATATATATATATATATATATATATATATATATATATATATATATATATATATATATATATATATATATATGCTAGACAAGACAATAACATAAAATAAAAAGAAAGTAAAGTTAAAATATGTCTGTAAAATATTCGTCAATTGTATAATAGGCCTTCCCAATTAAAAGTTTTTTAACATCCTTTCTAAATTTTCTTTTACAAGAAATTTTCCTTAAATTAGCAGGAAGTTTATTAAACATTTTTCTTCCATTGAAAATAAAGGATTTTTTTATTAAGTTTGATGAAGGGATAGGTAATCTAGTTATATGGGTACTTCTTGTGGAATATGCCGTTTCAGATTGGACTTCTGAACTGAATCTCTCCCTAACCAAACACACCGTTTCAAGAATAAATAAAGAAACTAGAGTCAATATTTTCAAGGACTTAAACAAAGGCCTGCAGGAATCTCGAATCCCAGCTTTAGACATATATCTGATAGCTCTTTTTTGTAAAACAAATATAGAGTTTAGCAGATAGTTAGGGCACCTTCCCCAGAAACACAATCCATAGCGCAAATGGGACTCTATCAAAGCATACACTCTTTGCTACTGATATATCTAACTCCCGTGAAACAATTTTAAGCGCATAACAACCTTTTGCGATTTTGGAGTTCACATTTAAAATATGTTTTTCAAATTTGAGCTTATTATCAATATAGAGACCCAAGAACTTGTTAACATTTAAGGTACCTATTGGTTGTTCGTTCATTTTGACACCATCTATTGAGCATTTGAAAGATATAATGTGTGTCTTTGTTATGTTCAATGTAAGTGAATTTGAATTACACCAGTCTTTTATTTGATCCAAATCCCTTTTAACAATTTGCTCCAACTGGTTGCGATCACGGTAGTGCCATAAGACAGTTGTGCCATCTGCAAACATTGTGAATGAACCCTGGATATCGATTAATGGCAGATCATTTACATATAACAGAAAAAGCAATGGGCCCAAAACCGACCCTTGCGGAACACCTGCAGAAATGTTTAACATGTTAAACCGGTCATTATTGACACTTACAATCTGACACCCGTCAGCCAAGTAGGAACGAAACCAAGCATAGGCCCTCCCCCTAAATCCAAAAACTTCAAGCTTTCTGAGCAATACTCCATGATCAACACAGTCAAAAGCCTTAGTTAGATCACAGAATACCGCAGCAGCAACCTCTCCGTCATTCAAACGTCCATACAACGCCTCCAG
This sequence comes from Kuschelorhynchus macadamiae, assembly GCA_030620095.1. NCBI lineage: Eukaryota > Metazoa > Arthropoda > Insecta > Coleoptera > Curculionidae > Kuschelorhynchus > Kuschelorhynchus macadamiae. The sequence continues at coordinate 28,545 of JAUTXW010004962.1, read as the reverse complement.
GAAATTAAATAAAGCATCATCTGTAGACAACGATGATTGAAACCCAAATTGTTGTATGTTGAGAATATTATGTTTTTTTTTTAAAGAATAACATCCTCTTTTTCATGAGTTTCTCTGTAACTTTAGACAAGGTGGGTAACAGAGAAATCGGTTTAAAATTGGACGGAGAATCAGTTTCACCCCCCTTAAAAATTGGAACAACTGTGGCAAATTTTAGTTTCGATGGAAATTCTCCACATGAGAATGACCAATTAATAGCTTCTGCTAACGTAAATAATGTATAATATGGAAGCCTTAGCAGTACTCTTACAGTAATATTGTCCCAACCAGAAGCTTTGATATTTTTAATATCCTTAAAAATTTCAATCAATTCTTCGGGATTAGTTGGTAATATATAGAAGGTGTCATTTATGACACTATGTTTAAAATATTCTAATGGATTACCTCTTTGACATATATTTTGGGCTAATTTTTCAGCTACGGTGCAATAAAAGGAGTTCAGTCGGTCTGCATTAATATTATATTCCACAGCAGCACTGCTTCTGCCTGTTAAGTCATTAACAACTCTCCAACATTCCTTTTACCTGTTATGGGATTTTTCAGTTTTTTTCGAGAAATATTATCTTTTTTGCCAAGTTGATAGTTGATCTGTATATAGAACGGTATTTTTTGTAATAATCCATGAAAACAGTATTATCAAACAAAAATTTTCTTAAAGTATGTAAGGAACGCATATTTTGGGCAGACACCTTTAGACCCGATGTAAACCAACATTTCCTTTTACGGTTTTTAGCCATTCTGAGTGGAAACGCTTCATTAAACACATTACAAAGGAAACGGTAAAATTGTTCAAGAGGATTTTCAGAATTTAATATATTATTCCATTGAACGGTTAAGCATAACTGGGAAAACCTATTATAATTTCGCTTAGTAAAAAGCCGTTTTAGCTGTTTCTTATTACTGTGCTTAGATTTTGTGGTAATCCCAAATTCACAGAATACAGCTTCGTGGTCTGAAAGACCAGCATTCATCACAGAACAAGTAACAGCATCGTTTTGCATGTTGGAGCACATGTAGTCAATCAATGTAGCAGAATATTTTGTCATTCGAGTATGTTCAGCAACATGCATATTTAAATTAAGGGAGTCAAGTAAGGTATCTAACATTTGCATACCTAAATTAGATTTATCTACATAATTAATATTTAAGTCACCAGCTAAAATAGCATTCATTTGTGAAGCAAGTTCAGTTAAAAGACACTCTAACCTAGTTATAAACAGAGACAGTTCTGTATTTGGTGGTATATACATGCAAACAATAAACAGTTTTAATCCGAGAGAGTGAACAAAGTAAAATTCGAATTCTTTCTAGACCAACATTGCATCTAACTTATTATAATTCAAAAACGAATATTGCGAAAAATTATTTTGTATAAAAATGGCTGTTCCACCATGTACAGAAATTAGTCTTGAATATTTAGAAACCATCTTGTAGTTTGGAAGGCCAATACCTTAATTTTCATGTAAGTAAAATATCTGGGCAATTAGCATTTTCTAAAAATAGTGACAATTCGTTAATTTTGTTTCTAATGCGTTGAATGTTTAAAAGCATACATGTAAAACTAAATGTATTGTTTATTCTAAAAAAGCATTATTGTCCACTATATTTGGTTTATTTGCATTTTTATTTTTAATTTCAGCAGGGACCAAGTTGTCAATTTCTGAATTTAAACAAAAAATGTGCTTAGATAAGAATTTGCAAATAAGTTTTTTACTGCTGTATGATGGATCGCCGAATGTTGATCTTTCATGAACATGCATAAAACTATCAAAAGACAGGAATACCGATTTATTACTATCCTTAAGCACACAAGCATTAATATCATGAATAAGATTATTTAAAACCCTACGTTCATAAGCAAATGAAGAACCAATTATAACTAAATTTGTATTTTCTGACACTGTCAGCAACTTTTTTATTTCATTGTCGGTAATAACAATTCCTTTAAGGGCATTTTCACAGCCTACAAACATAATAAGGTAATCATTTTTGTTCATTTTTGCACTATAATCCAAGGATTGTGACACTAAATCGCTAAATAAAATGTTTCTCTTATACTGAGCATTAATATCATATTTTTTATACTACACTGGTCACCAAGAACTACAAGTTGGGGTTTATGTACCCACTTCTGCTTGCCTGAACAACCATCCTGTTTAGGGTGAAATACCCAGTTATTGGCAGGTTTAGTAACTTGTTCAAACACTTTTGGCCCTATATGTTATGGAAATGGAAGTAGGTTTAATATGACCAGAGTTACGAAATCTTTAAAGATTGGGCTACCGATATAAAAATAAAATTTTAGTGTAGGAATATTAATTTATAATTTTAAATTAATGTTTATTCTTTAATGTCACATTTCCCAGTTATTGGCGGTGTTCCCTAGTTATTGGCATTAAAATTTACCGAGTTATTGGCATTCATCTCCAGAGATTGGCAGTAAAAAAACCTAGTTATTGGCAGCAAAATAGTTGTTATTGGCGTCCTTATTGAACCAGTTATTGTCAAAATAATTTTGAAAATTTTAAGATTGAAAATTTTATTATCTTAAAACTATTGTAACAAAATACCCATATAAAAATACTAGATGTTTACATTAGTAAAAGATTTTTGGCTTTTTTAAAAAAATTAAAAACTTAAAGTATAAAATATGAGGGAAAGTGAATTCCCAAACTAAACTAAACTTGTAACACTTTAACACATTGATCATCATGATCATAACATTTTAAACAAATAGGCATTAACAACATATCGAGGTAGCTACGTATTAAATACCTAATTTAAGAATCTAAGATGAACAAATCTTACATTTGAAATATTCCTGAAATGTACCAAGTTTTTTCAGGCAACTGACATGATATGCCCGTGAGCACCTCTGACATTTTATTCCATAATTTAATAAAGAAAAGTTAAACGTACAAGAGAAACAAAGTCCTTTGTTGCAAATAATATTATTTATGGGCAGATTGAATTTAGGAGGGCATGGGTCACTAAAGTTTATTGGAGAAATTATTGCACTTAGTACAGAACTTAGATTTTTTACATGTTTTGGTCCTTTTTCTTCTGGCATGATCTTTTCGGTGTTTTCATTCTCAGATTTTTTACTGGGTAGTATTAGGAGTTTATTAATCTTTGGCTCTTTTTCTATTATTTGAACACTGGTATTGGTGACCTTGTTCTGGATCTCTTCAAGAAAACCCAAATCACTATCTGATTCTAAATTATTATTGGTATTACTATTTCCGCTATTTTCAGGTAAACTTATGTTTTTTACATGCTTTGGCTTAACACTCTTAACAGTCTTTTTCTCTTTTAGGATATCTTTGGTATTATTATTTACAGGATTTAAGGTTTTGGCTTTTGGGTTTGGATTTTTGCTGACGCTTCTTTTTTCCTTTCTTTTTCGATCCCTTTCTTGTTTTTCTTTTTCTTTTTCTTCTTTTTCTTTTTGTTTATTTTCCCACAATTGTTTCCACCCACTAGATGATATAACATATGGTAATTTTTCGGTCTGTCTTTTATTCTTTCGTTCAGGTGTTTTTGGCCACATTAAGCAATCTTTTAAACCGAATTTTGCTGGGAAATTAGTTTTATTATTGGTCATAATTGGCTCAAAATTGGATTCTTGTGTTTTATTAAGATTTGATGTAGTTTTGTCTTCTTCAGTAACGCCTAAATCCAAGATTTCTGTTGACGATTGGAATGATCCCTCATCCATAAGGTTTTCAAGAGAAGGGTATGCCACAGTAGCTCTCGGAATATATTCAATTTCTGATGGATCAATGTAATTTGCTTCATTATTTATTAGTATGGGCATATCATCTATATCCTTTTCGGTATAGTATTCATCATTGGAGGAACAATCAACCTGAATGATGGAATCATTCTGATTGTCCAGTGAAGAAACTGTATGCTTTAATGATACAAACTTTCTATATATTTTAAGAAGTATTTGAAAATTATGATCTCCAGCTGGTTCTTCATCGCCACTGTAAACTTTTAATTCTTGTAATTTTTCTTGGCCAACAACATCACAAAAATCTTGATATTTTAAACTGTTATCATTAGGATTAAGGTTTTCATTTAGTTCTCTGCCTCTTTGTTCTTTTCCCAAACATTTAGTAAAGTTAATGGCACTGGGGTTAAATGGAAACAAACCACAAGCTTTAAAACCATTTATAATAGTGAATTTCGGCAAACTTTTGATGGCTTGTTCCAATATAGGAGCAAAATGTTGTTTGTTTAACTGGACTAGGGGATTATGCCTTCTCCATTCTAATACCGCCTGCTTCCATCGTAATTTAAGAGGCTTGAAACAGGCAACATCCGCGGGTTGTAATATTCTTGTGGCATTAGGATACAATGCTACAAGAACTATACCCAGTTCGGTACATAAAGTACTTATTTCATAGGTTAAATGGGTTTTGTGCCCATCGACAAATAGGATAACAGGTCTTGTAATATTATTTTCCACCAGATATTTGTAAAATATATTTGAGATATACTCATAAAAGACTTCAGATTTCATCCACCCATTGTCACTTGTACCTATGCCCCATTTAGCAGGAACAGTAGCACTAATATTTGCTGGAAGACGTTTATAGGGAAATATTATCATAGGGGGTACCATTGAGCCTGATGCGGAAAAAGAAAACATTACCGTCAAATTTGATTTTGCAACACCTTGATCTACTTCGTATGCATTTTTTGTTCCTTTTGGGGCCAACACTTTGTCTTCTTTAGGGCAGATCAAGAAGCAGGTTTCATCGCCATTAAAAATCCTAGACGGATCAAGGAGAATTTTATCATAATTTTTTTCTTGAAGGTAATTTTTTTATCTTGGAAAACCAATTTCTGATATCCTTCTCCGACACGTTAGCACTGGATGGCGTAACACCCTCAGAGGTCCTATGAACCAGCAAAGGATGTCTTTTCAAGAAAGCTTCATACCAATGTTTTCCCGGGGTATTATTTCTGAAGGGGTTTGGTCGATGATTTTTGTCGAGAAACACTTTTACTGCAGCTTGCACATCATCTCGTCTTCGCGGAAATCCTTTTCAGTGACTTTCTAAAATCCACTGTTCCAATAACGCTTCTTCGTTGGTAGTCAAAATCGGCACAGGTCCATGGGTGGGTTTCTTGAATTTATCTCCCATTCGGTACTGAACTGTCTGTCGTGGGACTTTAAAAGTGTCTGCAGCCTTGCTCTTAGACATGCCGTTGTTTACAGCTTCAATAGCTTTTTGAATTGCATCTTCACTGTACGATTTGTGATATTTAGAATTTTTCTTTACTTTAGGCATGTTTATTTATTTATTTCTGCAAAAAAAAAATTAAATATAGAATATTTTCCTCTTTTTTAACATCAAAAAAGGTTAATAAAACAAAAATGCGAATAGACAAATTTAAGCCGAGACTCTGCCGCGCCTGGATATTTTATCATTACAATTTAAAATTCATATCGTTACCTATTTTATTTTAGATTGTTTTTTTGTGATTTTAATGCTTTTTACAGTAACAGACCTAAACAAAACTCACAAAAATAATAAAATAACGAGGTGCCAATAACTGATTTGTCCAAAATATGAATCCACCCAGTTATTGGCAGTTGTGCCAATAACTGGTTTTCTGCAATTAATAATACCCAGTTGTTGGCATCTTTAAAATTTGCAATTTAAATCTTAATAATTTATCTCCACACTTATAAATATAATTTATAATTACCCTTTTATCAGTATAAACCAAAGAACAGTAATTTGTATAACTTTAGCACCACTAAACCTCTCATTTAAAACTTGCTGTTTACTAACAACATGGCGAATTTTTGGAGAGCAAATCACTGAACAACCTTCCGTTAGTAATTACTTGGCGCAACTGATAGGTTTTGGGATGGCGGGTGTCAACACCATTCGTGCTGACATCTCTGTTACTATTTCTTAAGCTCGTGTAAAGTCCTAATATAGAAAACTGCTAAAAAAATTCGTTTTTTCTACTACTATTACTATTACTTCTTGTACTTGAAGTTCCGGAGATTGGTACGAGATTCAGTCGGTGATTTTACAAGGACAGTGGCGACAATAGAGTAACCAATTTTTGATTGGTTCGGCCATATTGATGCTAAAATCGTTTTGTTTATTTTTCGGGTTAAGTGTGTTTCTTATGAGATTTGTTGTTTTAGAGTCTCATTTTATTAGTTTTTGTGATTATTAAAATGAATATTGATTCAAACAAGAAGTTCTAAGCCATTGGCCATATGGAAAAATGTATTTAACCCTAGTTCACCTGTTTTTTGCTTGTAATCAGTGTTGCCAAGTTATTACAATTGTAACAGATCTGTTACCGTTTGGAGAGATTTATAACTTTTTTACCTTCGGAAAAAATCTTTTACCTTATTACCCAAGGCTCGAAATAAAAAAAATTAAAAAAACCTTAATGAGCAAAAAAAATGGTATGTTTAAATTTCTTTAGGAGAATGACTGAATGACCGAATCACCGTATACGGTCATTCAATGGAGGAAGCCGAGGTCCGAGTATCCGTGATCGGAAGCCGCCGCGCCAATGTTGCTCGAGTATTTTTGGTGATGGGAAATCTGGATCTTTTTAAAGATCCGGGTCAACGGATCTGGGTCAGTTTAAAGACCCGGATCAGTGATCCGGATCTCGGATCTCTTTAAATTCATTAAAATAGGCGGGCCATATTAGCCATTGGGTAGGTATGTATGCGTAGCTTCATCCATCTGAAAACTTTGTAAGCATGCAACATCGGTTTTATAGACAGTACTGTCCGAACATTTTTTTTAGTTTTTTGCGACGAGTAAAATGAGTGGCGACCTCATCAGTCTAGTTTTTGTATACAAACTTGTATGCGATTTACAGGGATACGTTTTAAGCGAAATAATGTTTTAAAGATATTATACTTTTAACTTAAAAGACTTAAGAGTCTTGCTGTAGTGGTTTTGAAGTTGAAGTTTTTTATGTTTTCATTTTTATCTATTTATTTATCTACTAATTTATTAATTTATTTATCAGAAAATCAATTTTACATACATGAACTATGTTTTGACATGTTTTTTTTATTTTGAAATATATATTTTTATATTTCTTTTTATTAACTATCATCCTATTATCATCACTAATTATAAGGCCATCTGAACTTCAATATACACATCGCACCAAAAAAAATTAGAGATTTAAATCTATTATCTAATTCACATAGGGGTTCGCGCGAGACTGAATAGTCTCGGTCTCGGAAAATGTTTACGGTCTCGATGTTTCTAGACCGAGACCGAGACATACTTAGTCTCGGTAACGGTCTCGAAAGTCTCGGTGGTCTCGAAGATAAAATTTTAAAAATAATAATTGTTCGCCGAGATGTTATTTAGACAAAAGTACATGGAAGCCTTCGTTCGAAACCCAGAGTTTTTCCAATCTTAAAAATTTAATGTAAAAAAACCCAATGATTGAACATTTCAGTAAAGTAGAAAAAATGTAGGTATATTTATATAAAAAATTATTCCAAAAATCTATAATTCGAAATGATGTTGCCAACAGATGGAATCAGTAAATGAAGATATACGGACAATAGTAGGTGTATCAAAATAAATATCACATATCCCTTGTTCTTTGGACATCAACAGAAAGGCCACACATCACTAAAGTTACTTAAACAACCACCCACAGAACAATAATTATTTGACATTTCGAAAGATATACAAATGTAATAAGATATATTAAACACAAAATAAAGACACACTGTATAATGCTGCCGAACTCATGCAAGCAACGTGTTGGGCATTCTAGGGACAGACGTTATAATTCAATAGGTAGAAAACGATCGATGGCCAAGTAAAGCACCCTTAGGTATTCTGCAAACTTTGCTATTTTGAACCAAACTTTTATTACTTTGATGCGTATTTACTTTCTTAACCAGGACCGTTCTTATGGGGTCTGCACGTTGTGCTTGCACAAAGGCGGCTATGGTTCATAATACTACTTGTGAATCAACTATTTTTGTTCTTTGGTAAATTAACTATAATTTTTAAAAGTAATTTTATTTATTAAACAAATATCTACTTGTTCAATTTTTCGCCTGAAAGATCAATCTATAAACTTTTTTGAGAAAATGTTCCGGGATAAATATTATATTGTGCCTGCTGAATCACCAATAATATCAACTTCCTCAAGCGATGATAACTATAACATCGATTATACATCACTATTTGAAAAAAAAGTGATTCCGAAAATTGGAGAAAACAAATAATAGAATATTTGCAATTAAAGCGCTCTCCAATGGGTACAGATATTTTAGAATGGTGGAAAACACACGATAAACAATTTCAAAATTTAGCTAAAATGGTAAAAGATCTTTTGTCTATACAGGCGATCTCTGTAGCAGTAGAGCGTTTATTTTCACAAGCAGGTTTAATTAACACAAAACAAATGCTTATTGTGTATTCATTCATGGTATAAAAAAAAGTAACTTGAAAAATGAAATTATAAAATATTACTTTAAATTTTCTGTAACATTTTTAGGTTTATTATATAGGTTGAAATAAAATCTAAAAATATGCTTATAATGTATGTTTAGAAATTTAAATGTTTACTTTGTTATTAGAACAGTTCGTTATTTTTTAAGCGTAATAGTTGAATTAGCTTTATTGATCATCATCTATTTAAAATCCTAAGCCAAATTCTACTTTGTGTTTTGTTTGTTGAAAATCTTGTCCGTATGTATATGTATTATTTTTATTATACACATATAGTTCAAAATTTTATATCGTCCATTATTTTCAAATACAAATAAAATCAATACAAAAATATTGTTCTATAAAACACGTACCTTCTTTAATTAGCAAGCCATCGAAGCGATTAAAGAAGAGAATGTTGAAAATTTTCACTGATTTTTTTTAACAATTTTTTGTTTATTTTAAGTCGGAAAATTTTTAAACAAAAATCACCACAATTACTTCGTTTGTTGGAGACTTTACCGTATCTATACTATATAAGAATATGATATTGCGAAGTTTTTAGTTGTTACAGTCTATTAGTTATTAATTATTGAACCAAAAAACTAAAAATGTTTGGATTTTAGTTGCTTTCAATAATTAAACATAAAAACCGATTATAAATTTATAAAGATCACAATATCAAAATCCTATATAGTATAGTTGTGATAAAGTGTCTCTTTTTGAGAACAGGTAGGTTTATAATTAACTTTTAATGTTAAACTGACAACTGATGACCATATGACCATTAGTGTTGCTGCATTTTTATTATTTTACATAATAAAGTAGCAGAAATATATTTTATTTTTTTTATAAAGTTTATATTTTGTTTTGTAATCCTAACATAATAATTTGGTTATTAATTATGTTATAGTTTACTTCAAGTGTATTTTAAAGAGACTTTTTTTAACGTTCGCCCGTGTGTCAGAAATATTTTATATTATATTTTTTTAAGTTGTATTGGAATACCTATATAAGTGTATAAAATAGTAGCGAGGAAATTTGTAAGACCTAAAGATCTCCCGACAAGATGCTCTAAAACCAAATCCAAAACTACTTATTATTATTTTGGCTAATTAGGACCCTTGAAGTGCTACTAGAGTTGCCCCGCAACATTAGTCCATATGACATGATTGACTGGACTGCAGCATAATAAAATGTTTTAATGGTGTTTAAATCGGCAGAGTTCCTTAACTGTAGTATAGCATAGTTATATGAAGAAAGTTTATTACATACATATTCTATGTGGCTATTCCATGAAAGGTGTTGGTCAATAGTAATACCTAAAAAATTTACGCTCTCTAGTTGCTTAATGTTAGTAAGTTTATCTCTTATCAGCAGAGATCTATCCAGATGTACTCTAATAGGTGTAAAAATCATAGTGCTGGTCTTAGTACCCTTTAGACACAGACCATTCCTGTCACACCACAGGGAAACATCACGTACAGGGTGTCCGGATTTGGTTGCAAAAGCAGAGTATCTCGCTTATTTTTAAAGATAGAACCTTGCGGTTTTCACGAACCTGAGCTTAATTTTTTGTGAAACTCATGAAGCCGTAAACAAAATTTCCATAGCCTTCTTCGTTTATGAGATACAGGGCGAAATAGAAAATTTTGCATTTTGGGACCCCCCTCGTATCTCGGTTATCCTTTAACTTAACGCAAAGGGAAAAATTGCTGCTTATGCAGTTTTTTACGCTGGATCCAGTGGCGTAGTCATATTTTTCATTTGAGTTGTTATTTTTTAGATATGACCCAAAGTTGTTTTTTTAAATGGGACACCCTGTATATTTGTCCAGAAATTGATTTGTCCTTTTAAAAGCTTCTCAAAATATAATATAATATATTTTAATAAACAACAACAAAAATCCTAATTTTTATAATTATCATCCCAAATTTTGCAGTAGGCCATGCAAAACAATGCTGCCTTTTATTTAAAGTAGTTAACAATATCTACATTCTAATAATAAATCAAAATAAATATGTAATTGAATCTATTTATCAAAATATGTATTGATAATTTCGCACCAAAAAAGTACCACCTACCTAGATTTATGTAACACAAGAACAAAACGGTAATACATTATTATGTAACAAACCTTTCGGCAAAAATCAACTGTTATTCGTTTTAGGGAATTAAGCAAAATAACGGGATGATTTTGTAAATAGCGAAAATTTTCTCTTATTGCATTTCCTAAATCTTGGACATTATCATAGAGGTCTTTGTAAATTCTATTTTCCAGATATCCCCATAGAAAGAAATCTAAAATCGACAAATCTGGGGACCTAGGGGGCCATCTTATAGGCCCATTTGTTCCGATCCATTGATTGGTAAAATTATTGTCCAGAAATAATCTCGTCATTCCAGAATTGTGTGCCGGAGCACCGTCCTGTTGAAAATAAGTTTCGTTAATTTGCGCTAGAGGAACATCGTCAAGTAATTCAGGTATAGCTGCCTCTAAAATTTCTATATGGAGATTTCCCTCAAATATATAAAATTTTATATGTGTTCCTAATATGAAGCAGGACACATTTACACCAAACCTGCCCTGCTGTCTTCTGGGAAATATTTGTTGTTGATTTTCCTGGGACCAGAATCTACTATTGTGCCTATTGAGTATACCAGAATTACTGAAATGTGCTTCGTCTGACCATATAACCTTCCTTTCAAAATCTCTAACCATATCGCATCTTTCTCGAAACCAATTGCAGAAGACTACCCGACGCTCTGCATCCACTGGCTGTAAGTGCTGCACGACCCTAAATTTGTATGGGTGGTATTTGTGCTTTTTTAGAATTTCTTGAACTCTAGTTTTTGGAATCCCTATGCTCTTTTCATTGTCCCTACAAGAGTTTGTAGGGTAAGCTTCTGCATTAGCCAAAACCGTAATTTCCTCAGCCTCCCGATTTTCTTTATTATATGTTTTCGTACGAGGTTTGATAAATAATCCGTGATTAAGTAAATTCTTTTATATCCGATAAAAAGTGGATATATATATATATGGAATAAAAAGTAAGCAATAGTATTTCAACATACCTAAAAATTAACTATTTACCTGTTAAAATACATCTCAGAAGCCGCTTCAACATTTTCATTACTTAATATAAAACAAGCTAACATATCGTACTTTTGATAATGTTCGAAAGTTCGGTTTTCTTCCATAATAATACAATTATATTTTAACACAATAAATAAATACAAAAAACTAGCGCTATATTTTATATACGCGTATAAAATTGGGAAATGTCATTTGCTTCCAAGAAAACAAAAGAAAACGGGATCGTTTTGCATGGCCTACTGCAAAATTTGGGATGATAATTATAAAAATTAGGATTTTTGTTGTTGTTTATTAAAATAGACCCATACTATTATATATTTTTGAGAAGCTTTTAAAAGGACAAATCAATTTCTGGACAAATATACAGGGTGTTCCATTTAAAAAAACACAACTTTGGGTCATATCTAAAAAATAACAACTCAAATGAAAAATATGACTACGCCACTGGATCCAGCGTTAAAAACTGCGTAAGCACTTCCCTTTGCGTTAAGTTAAAGGATAACCGAGATACGAGGGGGGTCCCAAAATGCAAAATTTTCTATTTCGCCCTGTATCTCATAAACGAAGAAGGCTATGAAAATTTTGTTTACGGCTTCATGAGTTTCACAAAAAATTAGCTCAGGCTCGTGAAAACCGCAAGGTTCTATCTTTAAAAAGAAGCGAGATACCCTGCTTTTGCAACCAAATCCGGACACTCCGTACACATTGATTAGCTCTAAGATAAAGCAAATCATAATCATTTGCACCAACTATTGCAGATGTATCATCCGCGAATAGGGTTATATAACTGTTATTTACAAAAAGAGGTAAGTCATTTATAAATATTCAAAATAGAATAGGTTCTAAAACGCTGCCCTGCGGTACACCCGTTGGAGTATCAAGCCAACTAGAGATAGTCCCATCATTACTAGAGCTCAGCTTGGCCGCCTGGGTTCTATTTGACAAATAAGACTCGATCCAGCCAAATGCCAACCCTCTTATACCATAATGTTCTAGCTTATTAAGTAATATTTGATGATTAATAGTATCAAATGCTTTGGTAAAGTCAAAAAAAATTCCCATAGATTTTATTTTGTTATTAAAATTATTAAGTAGTTTTAAGTAGACTGATAATACCGCGTCAACAGTGGATCGCCGAATTGTAAACCCAAATTGTCTACACGTTAGAATATAAGATAACATTGCCGCAAAACAGTTAATGAATCCTAATAACCTTATAAAAGTAAACAAACACACATGTACGAGGTGAATAATTTCGATGACATTGAAATCAAAATTGCAACTATGCGACCTTAAACTCTATGTTATTATAGTTATACAAATAATTGTGATGTTAAACAGAAGGTATAATGAACTAGTGTAGAATGTAGTATACAAAAACAATTAAATTTTGTTTTTAATCCAATACCTAACAAAAATAATTAAGTTTTAAGTGAATGTTCGACAGTTCTTTTCTCTATATGATGATTTTCAAAATTCTATGCTACGAGTTAGGACATGACTCACAAAAGATTTAAGTAAACAAGCGAATTTAGTGACAATTTAAAAAGACTTACTCGCTGTAAAATGGTCTCTCAATGAGGTATGTTTGGTGTTCGAAATTGTGCAAGCATAGGGATAGATTTTAAATGTACTGGCAGATTGCTGTAAAGTTTTATGGCGTTGTAAATAAATGATTTTTTTATTAACTCTGAGGAAGGAATGGGAAAGATATATATCATGCCTAGAGTTTCTGGTAGGGTATACATGTTGTGTCCTTTCTGGGAGGGTGTTTATATGTTTTCTCAGCAAACATACCGTTTCCAAAATAAATAATGCAGGAAGTGTTAATATTTCATGTTTTTTGAAGTAGTATTGGCAGTGAGCTCTATTATTTAGACCAAACAAATAACGAATGGCACTCTTTTGAAGCATAAAAATACTACGAAATTGCTCGGTGGTACAGCAACCCCTAAAGGGAAGGCCATAGCGGAGGTGGGATTCAAATAAAGAGAAATAAGTAAGTCTGGCAGAAGGAACGTCTAGTTCTTTTGAAACTGATCGACTGGCGAAGCAGGCGGTAGAAAGTTTTTTAGTTAAGGTGTCAATATGATTAGACCATTTTAGGTTGTTATTTATATTTAAACCCAGGAATTTAACCGACTCTACGTATTCAATATTGCTGTTATGTACCTGAAGTGGTTGTAAAGTTCCCTTATAAGATAACGCCACCGTTTTATCGACATTAAAACAAAGCATATTGGAATCGGACCAAGCCTTAAGCCAATAATAATCCTTTATTTAGCACTTGGCTAATATACAAAAGAACAATAATAATAATTGTCAATTAAAAAAATGGTCACAATATAAAAAAAAACATATCTTGGAATATCAACACATGACAGATTATATAAAAAAAAACAACAATACAGTCACATGTGTACTTAATAAAAACTAAAGAAGTCAATATGCATATAAATTAACAATACATATAAATTTAAAAAACAGGAATACAGCAATTTTAATATAAATAAAAATTTAAAAAGTTATGAGGTCAGTACATTAAAATTCCAAACACAGATAAAAAGAAACAACAATTTTAGCATAAAATTATCCATTTTCATTATTAATCTAAAATATTATACTTTATACAATGAATTACCTTAAGTAGTCCTTTAAATGTTTTTTAAACAGATTTAGGCTATCCAATTTTTTTATTTTTTCGGGAAGAGCATTAAAACAAATAAGCCCCTTATGGAACAAGGAGTTTTCTGTGCTTTTTTTATTTTTGGTGACTACATAAAATTTTTTTCTATTTCTAGTAGGGTACTGGTGGACAGAATCGTGAGTGCATAACTTGTCGGATAAATAATTTGGTATTAATCCATTACTTATCTTAAATATTAATACCATAACCTGAAACTCTAAAAACTTTTGAACTGGAAGCCACTCTAAAGTTTCGAGCATGTCCCTTATAGGAGTTTCTCGTTTTTTGTTCAAAATAATGCGCATAGCTCTATTCTGCAATTTTTGTAACCTGGAAATTTCATTTTTATTTGCTGTGTATAATATGGAAGAACTGTAAATTAGGTGGGGTAACATCAACGTATTATAAACAGTGATCTTAGAAAACTGAAACGAAAACGACGCTACTCTTGAAAGAAAATTCACATTCTTAGACACTTAATAAATCCTAGGTATTTCATTTGATCAACAGCCTCAACTATATCATCACCTATATTTACATTTATATCCCTCACAATAAACTCTTGTTGATAGTTTTTATTTGCAATTAGCATACATTTAGTTTTTTTAACATTTATTTTCAAAATATTTTTGGTAAACCACGTCTTAAGTTGGAGAAGATCTTCATTAATATTAGCGATAAGGTGATCAAGATTTTTAGAATAAAAATATAATAAAGTATCGTCAGCAAACAAATGAATGGAACACGTTTTTACCACCGTTGAGATATCATTTATGTACAGTAGAAACAGCAATGGTCCTAGTGTGTTACCCTGCGGCACTCCAGCATCACTCGCAATCTCAGATGATACTTTGCCATTTATCTTGGTAACCTGCTTCCTATTATCCAAGTAGTCCCCAAACTGTTAGTTAAATTAAACACTTCATAACTGTTTCTAAGCATAAAATAGCATATATTAATTAAACTTTATAATGAGCGTGATTAATGATTGACAACAACATAAAAGACTAAACCTAGACTGAATGACAAGTTTTTATTCTAGTGGCGACATCTATAATCCTATAACCAAAACATTGTATAAAAAGGAAGATTACATTTCTAATGGTATACCTACATTAGCCTATAAAATCCTATCGTAGATGGCACACTTAGTTAATACAAGTAAATATAGGAGGTGTGTCTAAATACCGTATTAATGGATTAGTTTAAATCCCAACACTCCCCGTTAATCCAGTAATACAAACTAAACAAACACAAAAAAAAATTACACAAGTCCCAAACTACTAGTGAAATATTTATGCTTAGGACCATGAAGACCTTTTGTAAAAATATCTGCAACCATTTCATTAGTAGGAATGTAACCAAGTTGTACTTGCCCTGTCTCTACAACCTCTCTAATGAAATGATATTTGACGTTAATGTGTTTCGTGCGATTATGAAACACTGGATTGGCAACTAGTTTTTGAGCACTTTGGTTGTCATTATAAATCATAATAGCTTTGTTTGTATTCAACAATTCTTCAAGTAAACCTTTAAACAGCCTCTTTAGATGCTTGTGATATCGCAACATATTCAGCCTCAGTACTCGACAAACTTACAGAATGCTGTTTCTTAGCTTCCCAAGAAACGGCACCACTTGCATACTTAAAAATATAACCAGTATAAGATTTTCCATCATTAAGATCATTTGCCCAATCAGCATCAGTGTACGCACAAATATCATTAATATCCTTTTTAAAAACTAACTTTTTATCAATACTACCCTTCAGGTATCTTAAAACTCTCAATTAAAGATCGATATGGTACATTTTCATCACACTTTACACCTTTTTCTAATTTCAAATTAGGTTCTATTGGAGTTGAAACCTCTTTCGCTTCTAACATGCCAAATTGCTTTAACAACTTTAAAATGTAATGTTTCTGATGAATTTTTAATTCACATTTATCTCTTTCTATATTTAATCCCAAACATTTTTTGGGTTCACATAAATCTTTAATTTTAAAATTCTCAGATAACACTCTTTTTAATTGTTCTCTCTCTTTGTCATCATTAGAAAAAATCAAAAAATCATCTACATATAATGCAATTATTACTAAACTACTATCAAATCTTTTAAAATAAACACAAGACTCATATTTAGATTTTATATAACTCAAGTTGGTTAAAGTTTTTTCTACAGTTTTATTCCAGAGACGTGATGACCGTTTTAGTCCATATATGGCTTTCTTTAACAAACAAACTTTATCCTTATTTAGATCAGAAATAAACCCTTCGGGTTGAGTCATAAAAATCTGTTCATCTAAATCACTATTCAGAAAAGCTGTAGTTACATCAATATGATCAATATTTAAGTTTAAGTTTACAGACAATGCTAATAATAACCTTACCGTAGAATTTCTAACTACAGGTGCGAAGGTTTCCAAATAATCTTCACCATATTGCTGTGTGAAACCTTTCGCAACTAGTCTATCTATATCTTGTTTCACCATTTGTCCCACTTTTTACCTGGTACACCCACTTACACTGCACTATCCTTTTGTCTGATGATCTATCCACTAGCGTCAAAGCATTATTTTCCATCATGGATTGGTACTCTTCCTCCATAGCTTGTTTCCAACAATGACTTTCAGAACCATTCATAGCTTCTTGCACTGAATATGGATTACATGATATTTGAGAAACGTAGTACAATTCATAATCAGGAAACTCTTTCTCCTTTTTCTTTCTTTGTGAACGCCTAGGCTCAATTTCTTCTACTATTTGGTGTTCATTGGGATCTTCACCCGAGTCAGCTATACTGCCCTCATCACTATGTGCATCAATATGCACTTGATTCTCAACAGGTAGGTGTTCATCATTCATTACAGCATCTGCTACTGAATTATCAAGAGGTATATTGACTTCTGGATTCACTCTATTTATTGCAAATTGGTCTTCAAGAAATACTACATCACGCGACTTAATAATATGACCTGGTTTTTTAGGATCAAATTTTTTTCTTAATTTATCTGGTAAATGAGCATATGCAACACACCCAAATACCCTAAGATGATCTAACCTTATTTTCTGACCTGTCCATTTTTCTTCTGGTGTAACTTTAACAGCTTTATGTGGTGAACGGTTTTTCAAATATACTGCTGTGTTAATAGCCTCGGCCCACATTCGGTCAGCACTGTTAGCTTCTTGCATTAAACATCTAGCCTTTTCTACAATAGTTCTGTTGGTTCTCTCAGCGACTCCATTCTGTTCTGGGGTATATCTTACTGTCACCTGATGTTGTATGCCTTTTGATTTTAAATATTCTTCAAAAGAACTATTGACATATTCTGAACCATTGTCTCTATGAAGCATTTTAATATGTTTACCAGTTTGATTTTCTACCATTGCTTGAAAAACTTTAAAAATTGAACAAACTTCTGATTTTGATTTCAAAAAATATACAAATATTTTTCTAGTATAATCATCTACGAGTGTCAAAATGTACCTTGATCCGCTCCATGACTCTTGAGGCATTGGTCCACATAGGTCTGTATGCACTAATTGTAATACTTCATTTGCACGTTTTGCACTAGTTTTTGGAAATGATTGTCTACTTTGTTTGCCTAATAGACATGTGACACACTGTTCACCTCTAGTTTTTTGGTAATCCAAGCCTGTAGCCATTCCATCTTTTAATAAGTTCATGCTGCCTCTGTTTAAATGACCAAGCCTTCGATGCCATAATTCCTCAGAATTATTTTGGGTTAGATATACTTGCTCTTGAGCCAAATCAAGCTCGTATAGACCATTTTTGTTTGATCCGGTAACAACAATGTTACCTTTTGCTTCAAATTCATCTGAATCATATATGGTACACCCATCTGAGTTAAACACAACAATGTGCCCCTTCTCTACCATTTTACTAACAGAAAGTAAATTGGCTCTCAAATCTGGAACATAGAAAACTTCTGAAATGGTTTTTATTCCATTCTCTGTGTGGACAATAGCACTGCCAACACCAAAACTTGTAATCGATTGATTATTAGCAACCACAATGTCAATTTGCCCCTTGCTTTCAGATATCTGCAACAAATCTTCTTGATATGTCATGTGTGATGTTGCTCCCGAGTCAATGTATCAACTATTTGACTGTACTGGCTCTTTCTTCTGTACAAAAGTTTGCAAAGCCTTTTCTGACTTAAAATTCTTAAATTTATTTCCATCAGTGTTCTGATTCTTATAAGAACTATCCCGAGAACTCTCCTGCTCATTACTGTCACTCTTCTTACATTGTGATTTATAATGACCAAGTAAACCACATTTATAGCATTTCACACCTTTCTTTGTATGATTCTTTTTCTTCATGAATAAAGCCAATTCCTGCCCATTTTTATAATCTTGTTTACCATACTTGTCATCTTTTAATAATTTTGCTTTTACAAAATCACTTGTAATCTTGGTAGTTGTGTTTTCTATTGCCATTACCATGGGATCATATTCGGAAGTCAACCCACTTAGCAAAATAACACCCAGAAATTCATCATCAATGGGCTGTCCCATGTCTGCTAATTTTTGTGCTAAAGACATTGCTTCATTTACATAGGCCTCCATAGTTGAGAAATTCTTTAGCCTGACTCTTACAAGCCCTCGTATAAGGCTAAGTCTTCTTGATAAACCTTTATCTTCATAAGCTTTTTCTAAATAGTTCCATGCCTCCTGTGCAGTTTTAGCCGATCTGACATGCGCATAAGCACAAGGCTTCACCATCAGACATATTTTTGTTAATGCCCTTTGGTCCCAACGCTCTCTATCTGAGTCTTTAGATTTGTCATCTTCAGAGTATCCCTCAATACTTCTCCACAAGTTTTCGTGTATCAGGGTCATTTTCATACCAAACTGCCAATTATTGTAATTTTCCCGGCCACTTAGCTTTTCAAACGCCAATTGAATACCACTAGCGTCGGCCATTTTGGGGAATTTTTACCTGTTCGCGAACCCGGTAATATACTGTGAAAGATTTCACAAAACTATCCACAACTCCTGCTATTTTATTACTTCCACAGGACACACATGCCTGGGCCCATAACCTGTTAGTTAAATTAAACACTTTATAACTGTTTCTAAGTATAAAATAGCATATATTAATTAAACTTTATAATGAGCGTGATTAATGATTGACAACAACATAAAAGACTAAACCTAGACTGAATGACAAGTTTTTATTCTAGTGGCGACATCTATAATCCTATAACCAAAACATTGTATAGAAAGGAAGATTACATTTCTAATAGTATCCCTACATTAGCCTATAAAATCCTATCGCAGATGGCACACTTAGTTAATACAAGTAAATATAGGAGGTGCGTCTAAATATTGTATTAATGGATTAGTTTAAATACCAACACAAACCAATTCAAAACACCTTCTACTATGCCATAACTTTCCAATTTTTTCAATAATGTAGCTCTGTCTATTGTTTCAAATGCACGTTGCAAATAAAGAAACCCCGCTCCTATAGCATAATTGTCATCTAATAAGTTTTTCCACTCATAAAGAACATTTTGCAAAGCTGTTTCACAACTGTGTTTTTTTCGAAATCCAGATTGGTTTACAATTAAAATATTGTTCGAACTTATGTAATCTATCAGTTGCTGATATACTATATTTTCCAGTACTTTTTCAATTGTCCCAAACATGTTAACAGGTCTAAAATCATTCACCCTGATTGAACCTTTAACCTTCGGAATAGGAATAATTGTTGAAACCTTCAATAAAGATGGAATTCTTCCCATTTCTAAAGATGTATTTATTAAATTTAAAAGAGGATTCCTTATTACATCATAAGTATGCTTTAAAAACTCGGCAGTTATGTCGTCAGGGCTTGCTTTATTAGGCAGTGAGAATATGACTTTTTCGAGTTCTAGGTGAATAATCAAACGAAAACTCGCAAACCTTTGACAACATTGAATGCCTCGATTTTCATCACATACTATATCTCTATCAATATCCCGAATAATCAACTTTATGCTCTCCACAAAGTATTCATTCACACTCTCTGCCATCTCCCTACTATCGGTTTTGACCTCCCCATTAACTTCAACCCTATTAATTTTAATACCTATGTTTCTTTTTGTCACTAATCAGTTGGCCAAGTGTTTCCCACATTTTTTGCAAATCAATTTTTTGTTGATAATAAACCTTCTTTTCTGTCTTTATTACAGCAACTACTCTATTCCTACACTCCCTATACCTACTTCTATCATTATCCTTCCCAGTTAATTGCACTTAAAACTCTATCATTAAACCACTCCTTATATCTTGGTTTTATAACTTTTTCTGTTTTTGGGGTAACTTGGTCAATAGAACTTATTAAAATATTATAGAACTCAATATATTTTTTATTTATATCCCCATCGTTTCTATAATTCCATTGGATATCACGAAGAATGTTATTTATCTCTATGTAATCTATTCTTCCCCTGCAATTTATAATTAAATTATCCCTTCCCGAGTGAATAAAAGCCCTATCATTATGTAGTGGTCACCAATTCGCGGCGTTTCCAAGACCTGGTAAGTATACATTTCTGGTCTGTTAGTAAAAAACAAATCTATTATGTTTCCACTAGTCACTGTTGGATGAGTAACCTTTTCTATAATTTGTTCATATCCATTATCCTTAGCACTTTTCTTTAATCTAACGGGATAGGTAGATTGTGACAGTTTATATTAAAATCGCCCATTATAAAAGTTGGATAAGAACTATCTACCCAATTCTCAAATTGATTTTCAAAGAATGACAAAAATTCAGACTTACTTGCACTAGATGAATGATACAAGTTACCAACAATATAAGCTGAATCATTAATACAGATTTTTATAACAAGTAACCAATGTTTTTTTTGATACTGATATTTCTGTACTTTTAAATTAATACAATCTTTCACATATATCATGAAACCACCGGTTGTTCATATCCATTTGATCCTACAATATTTATTTCTGTTTTATATCTTTAATCTTAAACATGCAATCATTGGATTTAAGTAGATAAAATTATGAAATTGATCAGTTTATATAATACTTTGACTGTAATTACAGACATCCTTTCTGACCCATTATAAAAGTTGGATAAGAAAAAGAACAGAATTAACATGTTAAAATTTACTATCTATCCAAAATTCTTTTTTTATGTTCAAATGTACTGATTAAGGAGCATACTATTATTGAACAGAGGCACTGAGAAAAGTAATAAGTTTGTTTGTTTATTAATGTTTTTTAGCCCTTGAATCTCCTTAACCTTTTTAGAATTGACAAAAATTCATTTTTAGACTTACTTGCACTACATCCTCTAAACAGGCATTTCCCTTAATTATCGACTGTACATTATAACTTTTACCTACATATTTATTCAGTATCTCCCTAAATTGACTTCCTAAATTATCAGCCAATATAACAATATTATTTTTTTGTCTGGGCTTTTGAACACTGATCATTTTGTTTTTTCCTGAAACATTGAGTTCTCTCTTCAGTCTCAAAATTTCGTAAATTATCCACCTCCATAAGTTCTGATTGAGTTCACCATTTCCTTACTTGTTTCTTTTAAGTCTTCTATTCTCTCCTTTAGTTTAACTTGTTTGTGTCTTGAAGACAACCTATATGTTCTTGGAGTTTCTCAACTTGTACCCGCATCTCCCTTTCTGAATCCTGCCACATCCCTGCCTCATTCTCCCTCATTTTCACAATGCCAGCCAGTGCAGAGTTCCGGTCTTTCAAACTCTGCAATTCATTATTAAACTGCTCTTCCGCTTCCAGAGCAGTACTCTCAAACGACTTGCTACTCCGCTTCATCCTCTCTATCAAAATGTCTTTGCTTTTTAGTTTCGCTACCAGTTTTTCTGTTTCTTTGTAAGATTTTCTGCTCCTCTCGCTCATTGAATTTTGTTTTGCAAATCAGTGAGCAAAAGATTTTATAACCACCCAGTTTTACTACTTCTGAATGTCTATCCATGCAACTAGGGTGAAAGACAGCCAAGCAGAATATGCAGCAGTAATTTGAAAAGTCCTTGTTCTTACAGCACTTAAAGGATCGGTACATTTTTAAACAACAATGAGACACTATTGAATTGAATTATTTCACAACAACTAATGATGTACATTCCAATATATAAATGTGGGCCTAGAGATCAAATTAAAAAAAAAATAAAAACTACCGACCCATTAGTATAATTTGCTCGGTCTCAAAAGTATTTGAAATAATAATATTTAATAGAATTTATCAGGAAATTGTGCATAGAATAAATTACTCGCAACATGGATTTTTACCTAGAAACTCTACCTTTACAAATTTGTCCACTTTCACACAATATGTCCATGAGTCATTAAAACGCAGAGCACAAGTTGATGTTGTATATACTGATATGGAAAAGGCTTTTGATAAGGTTAGGCATTGCATTCTAATTAGGGCAGTGAAAAAAATTGATGTGACGGAAAACCTTATCGAATTGATACAATCTTATTTGGTAGGACGTGAACAGTATGTGGCAGTCAAGGGGTGCAAATCCATTACTTATAAAAGCACTTCTGGAGTTCCTCAAGGGTCTAATCTTTGACCATTACTCTTTTTAATAGCTCCAAATGACATCACCAGTGTTATCGAAAGTTCAAGAGCACTGCTCTTTGCGGACGATTTTAAACTTTATCGAGAAATTAAGACTGATACTGACTGTGATACTTTACAAAATGACCTAAAAAATGTGATACAATGGTGTGATGATAACAGTTTTAAACTGAATGTGGATAAATGTGCTTGCATGTCTTTTTCCCTTAATCGCGATGTATTCCACAACAACTATACAATTAGTGATATTAATCTAAAGCGTGTGAATGAACAATGTGACCTAGAGTCATTGGTTCTGCCAAGGTTGGAATATTCCTCTATTATTTGGTCCCCCAATTATAAGCTTTGGATAAAACATATAGAGAGGGTACAGAGAAAATTTTTAAAGTACATGGATTTTAAGAGGTTTAACGTATATCCTCAGAGAGGATGTGATCAGGACCACCTTTTAAGGGTTTTTGGTAGGATGTCTTTGGAGGTCCGTCGCATTAGAATTTGTCTCTTCACACTATTTAAAATATTGAAAGGCGACATTGAACACCCAGACTTACTCGGTCAGCTTCCATTTGCTATTCATCAAAATAACACTAGACATAAAAAAGTATTTTATCTTGATTTTCCGAGGACTAATATTTACAAAAAGTCGCCTATATATCAAATGTGTTATTATTTCAATGAGTATGCTAATGACATAGACGTTGATACCACAAGTTTCAGTCAGTTCAAGAAAAAGATTGATCTGAGATTAAATAGTGTAAATAATTCATAAATGTTGTGTATTATTCTGTTGTTTTTTTGGTGTTTTTCTGTTATTTGGTTATGTGTTAGAATCACTGCAGTTCAAGGTTTCTTGTTTGTTTCTTATTTTCTCTTTTAAACATTTTTATATAATACTATTGGGCTTAAATTTAGTAGCATAAGGACATTTTTACTCAAATAACTGCTGTAATGTTAGTTGTAAGCTAGTTTAAGTGTCTGTAATTGGCATAAGCTGTAGATACTTTATTAATAAATAATAAACACAAATGGAACAGTGATGAGGCATTCAAATAACACATTGCTTTTTAAAACCAGAACATGCAAACACAGGTATGACAGCTAATTGTACTAAAACTTGTACAATCCAAACCACTGTGGTAACCTTAATCTTAAATAAAATGTATTTGGAGACTCCCCCAAAAAAATAAAATAAAAGATAAGCAGCACATTTGGAATTATCAAAGGGAATCCTTGTTATCAGCAGATTTGTTGTTTTTTCTTTGAATGTCCTGATAAGAATATGAATATATTAACTTCAATATCTAAGTATGTCATTTTTGAAGCACTGTCAAGAAAAATTGTATACAATAATATTTTCATTTCAATAATCTTCAAAACTATATGAAAAGAATTCAGACAATGAATAAAAGGGGTTATCGGCAAGTATGATCTTTAATGTTTTCCTAAAAATATGTATATTTGTAGTGCCACACCATTTGATCCACTCACTTTTAACCTAACCTAACCTACTGTTTATCTAAATGTTCTGGCAACACTGTTTGCTTCCCACGGGGTGGTTCGAAAGACTGCCTTTTATGTTATTATTTACCAAAAACAACAAAAAACTGATATTTTGGGTTTGAAAGAAAAGAGTCGAGACCAAAGAACGTCTAAAGAAAAATTTGCGCTTTGGTGGATCTGAGACAGGAAAATCAAGTGAGGGGACAATCAATATATCGTCGTTGAGAATGAAATAACTCCGATATACAAAACAAGCAAATTTTACAGGAGAAGCTTAAAATAATCTACCCTTGTGAATTTTTATATTCTGATTTTTAATCCAATTTAATAAGCTAAAGACACATAGTTTGCACATTAGTTTGTATGTAATTTAATTCCAAATAATTATTTAGGAGAAATATTTTGGTAAAAAGAAGAAAAACTGCACATTGGAGATATTGGTAAATATTTATTTTGCACGTTCGAGGTATTTCATCATTAAGATAAAAGTTTTTGTAATAATACTGTTAAGGTAACTTATTATAATACTTAATTTAAGGAACGTCAACAATTTATGCCACCTTTCTTATTGGGAATGGAATCATAGAAGTGATGGTGTTCTTTCTCAATTACACATTTAAGGTCTTGTTGGTGTTTAAACTTGTCTTCAGATATTGGAGGTGGATTTTTAAAAAGAGCTTTATTGTAAATAATCATTGTTTGATTTTCCCTTCTATGGGGCAATAAAGCCCAGTTTTCTGAGTAGTCAGTGTAAAGTAAACGTCTCCAGTAGGAGTTTATTTTAGTTGCCTTATATTTGCCTTTTTCCCTGGTCTTATTGAATCAAAATTACAGATTATGTCGTATTTTTTGAAGAAACATGTTTAATATGATATGGTTGCTTTGGGCGAGCCATAACCATTCTAGCAATATAATCCATCGGTGAGTTAATTGGAGGGGTAAAGTAATGCTCCAGTGCTGAATGGACAGAGTCAGCTTCCATTATAGTGTGTCCTTTTTCCAGATACAGTTGTTGTATAGTAATATTTTTAGCTACTGCAACATCACTTAGAGCACTGACTAGAGTCTTAGTTCTTTTTTGATAGTTGCAACCATCTGAGATAAATATAATAGTTTTATAATTATCTGAGGAACAAGTTATAAAATTAATTAAACATAATATATATTCATTACTGCTCACCCCTCCATTTGACTCGTGCCAAACATAGAGTTGTACTTCGCCATCGTTTAGTGAGTAAATTGTAAAGTTATGCACCTGAAGTTTTAGCTTATAGTAAAATGAGATGCTAAAACTTTTGGACAAGTTAGCACACTCTGCAGATCAACAATAACCACCAACTTTTCACCATTTGCAGCATTTTTTAGCAATTCCTTAGCTTTTCTTCCCTCTTTCTGTTTGGTAGTGTGTTCCTCATATTCTTGAATACTTACTGTCTTAGTCTTAAAGCCAACACATATATCGCATTGATCTTTCCTTGGTTTATGAATGGAAAGCTTTTCATTTTCCAGGTAAACATTTTAATGTGGGCAACCTGTATCACACCAATCTATACACTTTGTACATATGGTTTTTGGTTATAAAACTGTTGTCTAAGTACACTCTGCTGCGGGATGCTCTGCAGTAGTGGGACAGAACTTTAGGAATTTCCATCAACCATTCTCTAACATTTGCTTCCTTCTCGCTTTGTTTGAGTTTTCTAGGTGTCATTTTTTTACAATTGTGTTTGCCTTTGGAGCTTCTTGGGCTTTCATCTGAAGTATAACTATCAATATTTGGTGCATCAATAGCTGCCCACCTTTTCCTTCTCCCAAGTCTAAAGTGTTCAAAAACATGACTCTGCATACTTTCAAGTACTCACCACTTTTGTTAGTCAGGTAAAAATCGTAGCCGTATTTCTTCTTTGGGGTTTCTTCTGATTCTCGGGTATCTTTTCGGCGTCTTCGTAATGCTCATTTCTTAGCCAGATATTGAACATATTGTTTTTTTTCATCCCAAGTTTCTAATGACAAAAACTTTTTAAATTGAGACTGTCTTTCCTCTTCTGTTAGCACTGAACATCTTTTAGTTTTGATGGCACTGTATGATGTTTACATCTCTGCTTTATCTTTTTGGCCTCCCTATTAATATCATAACTTACAACATTTTCCTGTCCTTTCTTATACCCGACGTAAGATTTGCCCTTAATTTGCCTGATTTTTTAAACTAGCTTTTTTTCAACACTTCTTGTTTTAAGTTTGATGTCTTTTTCCTCTCCCTCTAAAATATCATCCAAATCCTCACCAGATCTACAAAGAAAAAAAATTGATCACCCTACCGAACATTTTGTTTTTATATTCCACATACGATGTTTCCTTTAATTTCTTGTAGACTGTTCCATTCTTGGTTTCTAATTTCCTTTTTCGTATTCCTGATTGAATTTCTTTGTCAGTTGCTCTTTCGCCTGGTATAATTTCAGTTTTTATAATATCATTTATGGCAAATGCTTTATCAAAACACTGATCAGTAGTCCTAAAAAAGTATTTTTATCAAGAATAAGCTTTTCTCCTAAAATGCAAACTAACTATTGGTATAATTACGGCCATCCGAGGACACACTATATATTATACCTTTATCTCATCTCAGGAAAATTTTTAAGTACGGTCGCTGGCAAACGGCACCAAAAAAAATATTTCAGTTCTTCTGTTATTAGTTGCTGAAAAACTTATGATTGACCTAACACTTGGGGTATAAAATTAAATTCATTCTTAGTTTTAGAGGCCAGTTTAAAGTAATAAAAATGAAGCTATTTTAAGAGCTAGATTATTTGATTTCTATAAATTAATTATAAAAACACAGTACTTATCATGACTTTCAACTCACACCAATAGAATGTTTTAAAATCGCAACTAATATCAAAATAACTATCATTGCGGACACAGAATTTAAAATAGAATGTATTCTACACTTAAATGTAATAAGCAAAAAGCAAAGAAAAACTTATGGGTTTTCGTCAACAAATGAAGTTATTTCAGATAGATGGCAATACTGTATAATTTTCTAAAACTATTATTTTGTTGTTCGTCTCGGTATTATGTCCTAAATCGGGAATATTTTCTGTTACTCTAAAAAGAGTCACAAAAATACTGCATTAAAGATCAATCTATTCCTCAATTAAATATAGTCTAAACTGAAAAACCTACTTACAGGTTTTCATCCGCTGTTGAATTGATTTGAGATACAGTTCCATCGGGCAAATTTTCCAAAACCACTATTTTCTCTTTTCTGTCTGTATTATATTTTTCAATATCCAGGATATTGATTTCTGTTATACTGAAAATCGATACGAAAAACTCAAAATCTTTTCAATAAACATAAGGAAGCTGAATCAAGTAAACACTATTTACCTCTTTTTTTCACTATTGCCATCACGATCCATTTATTTTTCACTATTTGCAAAGTATTCTGTATTATTTTTTCAGTTCTTGATTTAAAAAGACTCATCTTGTAGCCAGGTAAAACTAACCAATGTAGTTAACATCTAAATTTAAGGTTATATTAATGACAGTTCAAAGAATACAATTGGGCACTCCAATAATCTGTCAGTTGAACGTCACCGATCAGCTGTTTTTGACGGGCGTAGGACAAACAAATCGAATTTTTTACATGGGAGTTTTGTTATTTATTTCTATTTTTTTACCTTAAAATGTCTTCTTTTTGCTGTATTGCAAATTGTGGATGTAGAGGGACAAAACACAATGTTACTTTTTTTTTAAACTTCAAGAATTTTGAATTTTAGACATGAAACTGATTGAATGAAGTTTCGTCGATGTGGCTGAAGTGGATTACTGCAATAAGAAGAGGATTTACGTACTACTAAATTAAATTAGGCCCAAGTGTGTGCAAACATTTCATATTAATCATTTATTAAAAAGCTAAACTTAATCTAGCTAGGTAACAATTATTATGATTCTCAATCGAGACTGATTGAAAATCTAATCGTTTGAAAAAGTTATATTACATTTTGTACCATTAAAATGTCTTCTTTTTGTTGTATTGCAAATTGTGGATGTAGAGGGACAAAACACAATGCTACCATTTTTTTTGTAAACTTCAAGAATTTTGAATTTTAGACATGAAACCGATTGAATGAACTTTCGTCG